>JAMWET010001730.1:0-23892 GCA_024036415.1 Prochilodus magdalenae | reverse complement strand
CAAGCCTGTAAAAACAATTAAAAAGAACTTGATTTAATCTTGTCTTGTGAGGGGCTTTTTAGATAAATTCTTGAAAAAATATTTTAAACATTATTTTTTAAGGTTGCATAACAAACATGCTGTTGCTACTTACATATCGTCACTGTCCAAAGAAAAACAAGTATCTCCAAAATGGCAACTTGAGGAGATGGCAAAAACCTCATTCGATTTTAATGCAATGTCAATGGAACCAGACGTCCTTTCGAGCACTTCTGGGCCAATTTAGTTGGTCCATTCATCATGCAAATCTCACAAAATGTAAATGGCAGCAGCTGTTTTTAAATGATGCATAAAAGTCAAAATGGACAAAAATGCAGATACATGTTTTTCATTGGACAGTGACAATATACATGTTGATAATATCAGTTGTATGGTTGCCTTAACATCCAGTTTATTGAACATTTTTGCAATTAATTGTGCCCTGTCTGATTTATCAAATTTGTGCTACAAATGCTCTCAGTTTCAGGAGGAGAAGATAAACTGAGATGCAGGAGGGTGAAGCCACTTGATGAAGCAATACAACATGTCATCAGTGGCACTGACAAAATGAGGGCTTTGGAGCGTAAATTATAAACCCATATAAAGGTAAGACTGGTGTAACCTTGTGGTGGAGCTTGTTAGCCATTTTGGGGGCATGCAGTTAAAACAAAAGCTGTTTAGCTGCCCACTATATGACTGTGTGCACAGTAGTAGGTAAGTTGTTTATGCCAGTGAAATGCAGGTGATCTCCGTCTTAATTCTTTTTTATGTGGTTATCTCCTGCTAAATGTGGTTATGCAGTTATTTTATTGTGATAATTGTGTTTTATTGTTGCATTGTTATTATTGTCACTTTGCAGTAGAGGGTATGCACAGGAAGTTAACTTTAGCAGGAATCACTTTTTTTCCATCAAGAAGATGGAAAAATGCTGTTGTGCAATTGACTGTACAAACAAATTCAGCAAGAATTCAGAGCTCTCTTAATACAGACTGTCAAAAACTTAATAAAATTAAAACGACTTTCCGCATTGTTAGTTAGCTTCTTGTGCAGGTTTTCCTACAGTTGTGATCAAATTTATTCAACCCCCACTGAAATAAAGTGTTTTGGCCAGTTTAACATTGATTTTGATCATTTCAGTCATCTTATTTACAATTATATCAAAGAGGCACTTATAAATTAGACAAATATAACATAATATTTATGATGGAATAACCACAAATGTCTTTACTGTGCTCACATCATTATCAGTTTTATTCAACCCCCTAGTGACATTATTTTTTAGTGCTTAGTACAACATCCTTTTCCAGTTATGACAGCTTTCAAGCGTGAAGCATAGCTTGACACAAGTGTCTTGCAGCGACCTATGGGTATCTTAGCCCATTCTTCATGGGCAAAAGCCTCCAGTTCAGTCACATTCTTAGGCTTGCGCACTGCAACTGCCTTCTTTAGGTCCCACCAGAGGTTCTCAATTGGATTTAAGTCTGGTGATTGCGATGGCCACTCTAGAATGTTCCAGCCTTTCATGTTCAACCATGCTCTAGTGGACTTGGATGTGTGCTTCGGATCATTGTCCTGTTGGAAGGTCCAACGTCTCCCAAGCCGCAGGTTTGTGACTGACTCCATCACATTTTCCTCCAAGATCTCCTGGTACTGAAGGGAATTCATGGTACCCTGCACACGTTGAAGCTTTCCTGTACCATTAGAAGCAAAACAGCCCCAAAGCATAATTGACCCCCCGCCATGCTTCACAGTAGGCAAGGTGTTCTTTTGTTCATAAGCCTGGTTCTTCCTCCTCCAAACATAGCGCGGGTCCATTGTCCCAAACAGTTCTAATTTAGTTTCATCTGACCACAGTACACTGTCCCAAAACCTTTGTGGCTTGTCCACATGACTTTTGGCATACTGCAGTCGACTTTTCTTGTTCTTTGGAGTCAGCAAGGGGGTGCGCCTGGGAGTTCTGGCATGGAGGTCTTCGTTATGCAGTGCGCGCCTTATTGTCTGAGCTGAAACTTCAGTGCCCACATCTGACAGGTCTTTTTTTCAGTTCCTTAGCAGTCACGCGGGGATTTTTCTCCACATTACGCTTCAGGTAGCGCACAGCAGTCGCGGTCAGGATCTTCTTTCTGCCACGACCAGGTAACGTTTCCACTGTGCCCTTTAACTTGAACTTGCGAATGATACTTCCGATAGTGTCTCTTGGAATATTTAACAACTTCGCAATCTTTTTATATCCATTGCCATTCTTGTGAAGAGCAATAACCTCTTCTCTTGTCTTCTGGGACCATTCTCTTGCCTTCACCATGCTTGTAAACACACCAGTAGATGTCTAGAAGGAGCTGAGTATCACAGTCCTTTTAAATCTGCCTAATTGGTGCTTATCATGCTTGATTGCTGCTCGTTGACATCCACAGGTGTTTTCAATACCTGATTGAAAACACTGGAATGAACCTCTGTTCTTAGGAGTGGTAGTCGTAAAGGGGTTGAATAATTGTGTCAATGAAGAAATCACAAAAAGGTCATTTAATACTTTATGACAAAAACAATTGATGCTATCTTAGTTGCATTTAGTTCTTTAACAAGTCCTTGTAAGATTTCATTATGAACACAATTACAAATGTGCACTGAATTCCATAAAACCCTTCGCAGCATTGGGGGTTGAATAAATTTGATCACAACTGTATTCCACCTTAAATGTTGCAGGATTCTGTTGGGCACCTTGAACCTAATTTGAATCTACCTGCTGTGCCATTTAAGGTGGAACAGGAAACAAATGAACAAGCTGAAAAAAAAAGAGAAACATCTGGAATCCAAATCTTTTATATTCAGTAATGCATTGGTTAGAAACAAAGATGGTTTGCCACTCTGATATTATGCATTTTAAATGAAACAGTAAATTGTCTTAGCAGTGCAGGATGCTTTTCTCACTGTATGACAGCTGCAGTAACACACCTGTTTTTTTGTTGTTGTTTTTTTCTTTGACAGGTCGTGGTGTGTTTGCCCTGACTTCTTTGAATAAAGGTGATTTCATTGTTGAATACAGAGGAGAACTGATAGAGAGAAAAGAGAAGAAGGAATGCCTCCGAAAATTCAGTATATATTTTTGACTTCTTTTGGCAGAAAAAATGGTGGTAAGTATTTGAGTTTTACATTATCATAAAATATATTCTGTCTTAGTAGTTCTTTGGTCTACAATTTAGCTGGAAGATTTAAACTGTTATTAATCATTTAAAATGAAATAATGTTGTTGAGTGTAGTTTAGATTTCAGTAGGGATTCAGTAGAGTAATAAGGCCTAAGGCACAGTGTTGGATATTTTTGCAATAGCAATACTAACTAATGACCCCAAGAAAGCGAAATAATTGTCACTGACTACATCAACATGCACAGCTTTTCTTTAATATGATAAATTTAGTTACAAAGTTAGGACCAATCATGTAGTTAAAACCAAGGTGTTTATATGCACTCTTTACTGAACAATCTGCTAAATTTCACCATGACTTCACACTACAAGTAATCAGATCCAGAGTAGATGTTAGCATGACAACGAGCAACATGTGAGTCCTATAGGATTCCAAGATTTCAATTTCACCTTAAGTAAGCAATGTAGACTGCTAAAGCTAGCCTCTGATAATCATTAATTTTTGCTGGTGATGCTGTCACCATGACAACATTTCCTTGGCTTCATGTCACCATCGGCTGTGTAGAATCATTGGCAGCATATTTCAAGGTTAGTTCAGCTTGGGTCAAAGTTCAGCAAGTTTCAGTATGGAGCTGCAAAAAACACTCCACAAAAGTAAATGAAAAGGCTGCACATATAATTTTTTGCATTAAGATGTGAACATACTTTAACTGTGTTGTAGGCTCACTGTTTGCAAATCATTGTCAGTAGAAACGTGTGTTTTCAGGTTATGTATATTAAGTCATCCACAAATGTAATGCTATTAGAAATTAATAATTATTTAGTGTAACAGTTTGGAAAGTATGTGTTTTAAAGACTGTAGTGTGATGTTTATTGAAATGGTAAAGTGTAATGTCATGTCTATCTATGAGGAGGACACTGCTAACATGATGGATGTAGTTAAACCAAGCCACTTAGCTTCAGATCGTGTGAACAACACTAGAGCTTCCTCTTCTGAATTACAGGTATTTGAATAGTGTTCTTTTTTCATGTCTACAGTGAATGATGTCTGTGTTAGTGTGTGATTATTGCATTGGTTTACACATGCCTTGGTTGTTCAGAAAGTTGTTTTTGTTTAAACTATCAAATTTGCAACATCAGCCTAACAATATGCTATTTTGTGGTGTAGATTATTGTATTTTAGGTAGCTGTGATGTGTGGACAAAGTTTATGTTAGGTTTACATTTTTTGTCAAAGAATGCCGTTCATTTTTAGGGTTAGTCTGTAAGGTTGGTATTGGTTACACACACCATCAGGTCTGACATAGTGGGGACCCTCTCTAGAAAGAAATGTTAGAACGTTCTTTAAGGATAATACTGGTTACACACACTGTCAGGTCTGACATAGTGGGGGCCACGTCTAGGTAGAACTTTACACTAAAGCAGCAGACTCACAGAGCAACATGTAGACTTAATTTCTAAATTACACTGTGAGTCACCTTATGCCTAATGTAATTCAGGAGCTCAAATTAATTTGTAGTATTTTCCTGTTTTTAAACAAGTATGTCAGGTTGGTATTGGTTACACACACTGTCAGGTCTGACATAGTAGGGGCCACATTTAGGTAGAACTTTCCACTGAAGTAGCAGAGAGCTTAATTTGTTGTTAAAGAATGCCATTAATTTCTAAATGGTGAAGTGCGATGTTTTAAATCCCTGTAGTCTGCCTATGAGGAGGACACTGCTAACATGATGGACGTAGTCAAACCGAGCCACTGAGCTTCAGGTCCTGTCACCAGCACTGGAGCTTCCATTTCTCACTTGAAGGTATTTTTAAGTGTTTTAATATCCATATAGTAATAGAACTACTTGGTAGTGCCACAGCGAATTTTGTTCAGTTAAAGTTACTTCAGGGCTGATTTCATCTGTTGTCTGACAAAAAAATTAATTATCTCTATTTTACAAGTGAGGTCTTAGAGGTGGTGCAAGTTACATATGCTTTCAGGTCTGACATAGTGGGGACCCTCTCTAGAAAGAAATGTTAGAGTGCTCTTTAAGGATAATACTGATTACACACACTGTCAGGTCTGACATAGTGGGGACCCTCTCTAGAAAGAAATGTTAGAGTGCTCTTTAAGGATAATACTGATTACACACATTGTCAGGTCTGACATAGTGGGGGCCACGTCTAGATAGAACTTTACACTAAAGTAGCAGACTCACAGAACAAGATGTAGACTTAATTTCTGAATTACAATGTGAGCCACCTTATGTCTAATGTAATTCAGGAGCTCAAATGAATTTGTAATATTTTCCTGTTTTTAAACAATTCTGTAAGGTTGGTATTGGTTACACACACTGTCAGGTCTGACATAGTGGGGGCCACGTCTAGGTAGAACTTTACACTAAAGCAGCAGACTCACAGAGCAACATGTAGACTTAATTTCTAAATTACACTGTGAGTCACCTTATGTCTAATGTAATTCAGGAGCTCAAATTAATTTGTAATATTTTCCTGTTTTTAAACAAGTATGTAAGGTTGGTATTGGTTACACTGTCAGGTCTGACATAGTGGGGGCCACGTCTAGGTAGAACTTTCCACTGAAGTAGCAGAGAGCTTAATTTGTTGTTAAAGAATGCCGTTCATTTCTAAATGGTCAAGTGCAATGTTTTAAATCCCTGTAGTCTGCCTATGAGGAGGACACTGCTAACAGACTATGGACATAGTCAAACCGTGCCACTCAGCTTCAGGTCCTGTCACCAGCGCTGGAGCTTCCATTTCTCACTTGAAGGTATTTTTAAGTGTTTTAATATCCATATAGTAATAGAACTACTTGGTAGTGCCACAGCTAATTTTGTTCAGTTAAAGTTACTTCAGGGCCGATTTCATCTGTTGTCTGACAAAAAAAATGAACTATCTCTAATTTACAAGCGAGGTCTTAGAGGTGGTGCAAGTTACATATGCTTTCAGGTCTGACATAGTGGGGACCCTCTCTGGAAAGAAATGTTAGAGTGCTCTTTAAGGATAATACTGATTACACACACTGTCAGGTCTGACATAGTGGGGGCCACGTCTAGGTAGAACTTTACACTAAAGCAGCAGACTCACAGAACAAGATGTAGACTTAATTTCTGAATTACACTGTGAGCCACCTTATGTCTAATGTAATTCAGGAGCTCAAATGAATTTGTAATATTTTCCTGTTTTTAAACAATTCTGTAAGGTTGGTATTGGTTACACACACTGTCAGGTCTGACATAGTGGGGGCCACATCTAGGTAGAACTTAAAAAAAAAAAAAAAAAAAAAGAACTAATGAATTAGCTCTAATTTACAAGTGAGGTCTTAGAGGTGGTGCGTTTTACATATGCTTTCAGGTCTGACATAGTGGGGACCCTCTCTAGAAAGAAATGTTAGAGTGCTCTTTAAGGATAATACTGATTACACACATTGTCAGGTCTGACATAGTGGGGGCCACGTCTAGGTAGAACTTTACACTAAAGCAGCAGACTCACAGAACAAGATGTAGACTTAATTTCTGAATTACACTGTGAGCCACCTTATGTCTAATGTAATTCAGGAGCTCAAATGAATTTGTAATATTTTCCTGTTTTTAAACAACTCTGTAAGGTTGGTATTGGTTACACACACTGTCAGGTCTGACATAGTGGGGGCCACGTCTAGGTAGAACTTTACATTCACGCATCTCATACATGCCTACATAGTGGGGGCCACGTCTAGGTAGAACTTTACACTGAAGTAGCAGACTCACAGAGCAATGTGTAGACTTCATTTCTGAAATACAGTGTGAGCCACCTTATGTCTAATGTAATTCAGGAGCTCAAATTAATTTGTAATATTTTCCTGTTTTTAAACAAGTATGTCAGGTTGGTATTGGTTACACACACTGTCAGGTCTGACATAGTGGGGGCCACATCTAGGTAGAACTTTAAAAAAAAAAATAAATAAAAAAAGAACTAATGAATTAGCTCTAATTTACAAGTGAGGTCTTAGAGGTGGTGCGTTTTACATATGCTTTCAGGTCTGACATAGTGGGGACCCTCTCTAGAAAGAAATGTTAGAGTGCTCTTTAAGGATAATACTGATTACACACATTGTCAGGTCTGACATAGTGGGGGCCACGTCTAGGTAGAACTTTACACTAAAGCAGCAGACTCACAGAACAAGATGTAGACTTAATTTCTGAATTACACTGTGAGCCACCTTATGTCTAATGTAATTCAGGAGCTCAAATTAATTTGTAATATTTTCCTGTTTTTAAACAAGTATGTAAGGTTGGTATTGGTTACACACACTGTCAGGTCTGACATAGTGGGGGCCACGTCTAGGTAGAACTTTACACTGAAGTAGCAGACTCACAGAGCAATGTGTAGACTTCATTTCTGAAATACAGTGTGAGCCACCTTATGTCTAATGTAATTCAGGAGCTCAAATTAATTTGTAATATTTTCCTGTTTTTAAAACAAGTATGTCAGGTTGGTATTGGTTACACACACTGTCAGGTCTGACATAGTAATGAATTAGCTCTAATTTACAAGTGAGGTCTTAGAGGTGGTGCGTTTTACATATGCTTTCAGGTCTGACATTGTGGGGACCCTCTCTAGAAAGAAATGTTAGAGTGCTCTTTAAGGATAATACTGATTACACACACTGTCAGGTCTGACATAGTGGGGGCCACGTCTAGGTAGAACTTTACACTGAAGTAGCTTAAGTTAAGAAAGCAAATTGGAGCCCTGTCTGAAGTGTTAAACTTCAGCAATGCAGAGCTGGATAAATTGGCTGATTCATGTGTATCGGCAGTTTTATGATTTACGTGAGGGCACCCTCCAACTGGCTAAACTGAGCAAAGTTTTGCTAGCATTTGAGAAAGGCCGCTTGGCAGAATTTATCGATGATATCAACATTAATCCTGATGGTACTGTACACTACACAATTAGTCATTCTTGCAATACATGATATGGTCATGATTTTTTGTTGTCATATAGAGTCTCAGAGCATTGATATAATTCATGACAACTTTTGATGTCATTTTAAAACATGCTTAAAACAAGCATGTCTTAGAGTATGGTTAACACAACTTTTTATTCTATTTATATGCTCCTTTCCCTTTCATTTCTACCTTAGAGCAAGTTACAGTGGACAGCGAATCAGAAGAGCCTGAAAGCTGTATGACGGGTATTTGGTTACATCTCTCTTTTTTCCCCCTTAATATTATTAGTGAAGCTATTTACAACTTTATTACAGCTGTGGATTGATTGCTTTCCAATTTTTTTAGTAATCCTTTCTCCCAATCATCTTTACACAAAAACAGTATTTTAACATGTTATTTATTGAATTATTCTGATTTACCTGAAATGCAGCAGATTAATGAAGTGCACACAAAATATTTATCAGGGCTCCAGACTAAAACTGCCCCATCATCAGCTCAAATGCTGTCATTCACGCATCTCATACATGCAGCGCCAGAGAAACATTAAAGTCAAAAACAAAGCCACATGAGCGCTTTTCCCACACTGCGATGTACATGGTCCTCTAATTTGTATTATTTTAAATTCACCATGTGACTGCAGCTGCTTTCACACTGAAACATGTTCATAGCTGCACTTAAAAAAGGCATTATTTCCAAGTGTAGCAGTAAGCAGCACACTGCAGACATGCAGGGTCATATAAAATTCAAATTCTTTTGTGCAACACACTTCGGCAAAGCCAAACTAGCCATTAGTTCATGGTAAAGGGAGGTGTAAACAAGTCAAATACTCGCTTGTTGGAGCTAAGTGAATTTTAAGGCTGAAAATTGTTTAGGCAGTTAAGTTCTATATCACTGTCTATACAAACTTAAAAGAGCACACGGCAGCCTGCTCATTTTCTCTGTTTACAACTAATCTACTGAAGTTTGCAATGCCGCCTTCAAAATAGAGTCTCGAACCAACTAAGAACACACTTCACAACTACACTCAACCAAACGCATTAACAACATTTTCTAAAACTAAATGCAGCCTGACATATAGAGTTCACTTGGCCTACTAATGTTAGTGTTTTCCTTGCCGAATCATACCCCCTTCTACACAGGATTAATTGGATGTTTTAGAGTAGTGAAAACAAGAAAAATGACAACAGCACTAAAGCAGCAGGGTATGGCAGGATTCTCACTACTATACAATGATAAACATAGTCACAAATTATGTAAGGTGTTTATTCAGTTTCATTTTGCTTTATCAGAGTGTGATGCCCCCATGCCATTACCACAAGACAATGCAGGTCAAGTTGATGAGGAGAGAGAAAAAGTGCAGAGGTCAAACAAAAAAGTGAGAGGTACGCTCATCATCCACAGTTTTTAAACTTTTATATTCGTTCATTGACGTTCTGAATTTGGGGCAATTTCATAATTTACCTTGAGATCTTAGTAGTCTATCAGTTCAGTAAGAGCTCATTACCTATGACATGAGTTGTTATCAGGCAAAATAAAACAGGAAGGACACCAAATATAATGCCTGCCATTTATTATATTTTCTTTTCCTTTTTACTTTCAGACATTGATGCACCTTTGTCCTTACCACAAGAAAATGCAGGGCAAAATGGTGAGACAGGTCAATTGCCAAGGTTCAGTAAAAGAAAGAGAGGTAAAGGTCATCTTTTGGAAAGAAGTATAGCATCTGTTGGTTGTAATTAGGCATGCATGTAATGATGCTTAACAAAAGTGCTTTATTTAATTAAAAACCACAGCAAGGCACTGATATTCCCTCAGATGATACATTTACAACATTTACTCCTTTCAGTCTCCTCCTTAGCATGTAAAATTCATTCTCTATAGGGTCTAGAGTTTAGAGATTGACTAGCCTGGTCAAACCATCCACTTCTTGCCACAGATGAACTGTCCTCCAAATGTAGTGGAATGTAAAAGCTAGTTTTGTGTTTCTTGTTGCCTAATTGAGCCCTTTGTATATTTATTGTTTTAAACAATGAATAGGTCTGAATAGGTCTGCTTATAGTCATGCATCAACAGGAAGAACTGAGAGCTGTCTGTGGGAGAAAAGCAAGCTGATAAAAGAAGGGAAATTGATTAATCAAATAAAAGCTAAAATTCTGATCCATCATCTCATTCATTTTTTAATCTCAAACCCAAATTATCTTAAGTGTAAAGAATAAAATAATCTGACTTGCTGTTTTTAAAAGTATCTATGTAACTGAACAAGAGGGTTCTGTTACTAGCACAGATCTGATATTTATTGTGAATGTCAAAAGCTTTATGGACAGCATGGAGTTAGAGGCACTGTTGTTTAAATAAATCATGTCATGATGTTTAAGTAATTTATGTCATAGACCATTTTTTTTTTGCTGATATGCATGAGCAAAATGTCTTTTTTTTTTTTTTAATCTCTTAGGTCCCTTTAAGAGAACACCCTGGACCAGTAATGAAATCTGTGCTGTGGAGAAACGCATGATGAGCTTTATTAAGAGCTGGAAAGTTCCAGGAAAAGCTGAATGTGAACGCTGTATAGAAGCTGAACCACTGGCACTTCAAAACAGAGACTGGTTGGCTGTTAAATTCTATGTGAAAAATCGCATCACAGCATTGCACAAGAAGGTTTAAGACTTAGCTGGGATGGACCAAGCCTAATGGTCTTTATTGACAGCTTCTTATATACAGTTTTTTGATCTGAGGTACAGTAACTGAAATAAATGTATAAAATATGTTCAGAAGATATCCAAGACTTTCTAATAAAAAAGTATTTAATGTATCTATCTGTATTAGTTATTTTCTCTGGAAAAAACTGTGTTCCTTCACAATATGGAACTGGTCCTCACAAAGAATGAAAATAGGAGTGTGTTATGATGGTCCTCAGATATACTCAATACCTGAAATTCTCCAGGTGTCCCCACAAGTGACCTTCAGTTCAGGTCAAAATCCATTTTGGTGAGATATTTGAAATTTGAAGTGATATTATGATTCACGATTGCATTTTGGCATTGCATGATTTTTTTCAAGTCTGTAGGACCTTTGGAAATGGTGGTCCTCACAATGTAGCAATTCCTCCAGGTGGGTCTGACAATTCACGAAAACAAGTATGTGTGTGTGTGTGTGTGTGTGTCTGTGTGTGTGCGTGTGTGTGTGTGTTCGTGTGTAGGTGTGTGAGGGTTTATAAACAGGGCCTGTGAAGAACGGCACGTGAAACAAATCAGTACTTGGGCGAGCTAGACCATAAATGACTGGTTGACTGGGGACATGTAAATGTGACATCATGTAAAATGTGCACTCTGGGAAATGTAGTCTGGGAGATCGGCAGTGTCAGGCAGACCTGGAGGCGTGACAGACAGTAATCGACACGCTTTTTGCCCTGACGTGTTAGTATTTAGAAAATACAATTAGTGAGTAAAAGCATGGGAAATGCTAGTTTGTGTTTTTGACCATTAAATAGTTTCAGGAGAATTAGCCAACTGCAGATTCTTGTCTTTATTACATTTTACAAAGTTTCAGGAAATGGGATTTTTGGAGTTACTGTTTATAAACATTACCTTTTTCCTCATGTCATCACTTCTTGTCATTCCAAAAATACTTTGTTTAATGCTATTAGTGCTGTTGATATGTAAGTTTTGTATTGTTTCTGTAGACATTTATGCCAGGGTAACTTACTCATCACCTTTTTCACATAAACGTTTCATCCTCACCTAAACATAATTCAAACAAATATATCACAGCGGCCGTTATACAACATCTGCGCTATTACTGATACCCTAAATAAATCTTTACTTGAAAGCCCTTTTGAATGAAGACATATTACACCTACTGCTGTGCCCTCATAATCCTATAACCTACTTATTATCTTTGTACTACCAAATAGTTCATAATAGTTACTGAGCTTTAAGCCTTAAAGTCACAGGAAACGTGTGTTCCTTCCTAAATTGGTTCGTCTTGTTCTTGTGGGGACAATCTCCATGGACAAATTGGTTGGTGGTTGGCGTAGCTCTGCGGATAACACCACTGCCCGCCAGGGAGCCACTACGACATGTGGGAGACTGGGGTTTGAATCCCGGTCTGGGTTACTATGCTGTGCTACACCAATGAGAGTCACTGGGCAAGACTCCTAACACTACATTATCCTCCCTGTAATATGATTAACCTTGTAAGTTGCTCTGGATAAGAGCGTCAGCTAAATGCCATAAAATGTAAATGTAAAAAAAAAAATTACTCACCTTGCGTGTTTAAGGGGGAAGTAACTTTAGGTTTGTGGAGAAGGAGTTGCACGAGAGGCTATTAATGCCTGTGGGGTGTGAGTGACGGGATTCATAGATGGAAAAGAGATGGTACAGCGCAGTGAATGTTTCGTTCCAGGTGTGGAAAATGCGCCTACATCCAGACGCTTGTTCACCCCATGCTAAAATCAATTGCAGCTGTTATTCATGGAGGTATTAC
Source organism: Prochilodus magdalenae (assembly GCA_024036415.1). Taxonomy (NCBI): domain Eukaryota; kingdom Metazoa; phylum Chordata; class Actinopteri; order Characiformes; family Prochilodontidae; genus Prochilodus; species Prochilodus magdalenae. The sequence goes on along the minus strand of JAMWET010001730.1, from coordinate 11,327 downwards.
ATGCTATCAGATCAGATCCGGTCACAGGTGAATCATTTTTGGTCCGGTGAGTTTTTGGGGGTATATTCTTCTCTCTCAAGGTACAGTGGACAGTCTTAGTCTTCTTTAGTGTATACTGTGTTCTGAAGCTGTCTCATGCTCTCAGTCTAACAACAAACACAAGCTAAACTAGTGCACATAATGGAGCATTCCCTGGATGCTCATCCAGCAGTAATGTGAATAAGGATGTTTGGAGTAGTAGGCTGGGAGTGTTCAGCTGAGTAGAATATTAGGTCCATGCAGAACTAGTTCTCACACTAGTTGCTGCTGTCGGAACAAAACATTGTATCCTAAATGAAGCTACATTTAATTCAATTCAATTCAATTCAAATATAATTCAATTTAATTCAACTTTATTGTTATTATAACAATACAGGGTTGTACAGTATAACGAAACACAGTCAGGCTCCTTCTCCAGTGCAGTTACAGAATATATATGTGTGTGTGTGTGTGTGTGTGTGTGTTATATTTACATTTATGGTATTTAGCTGACGCTCTTATCCAGAGCGACTTACAAGGTTAATCATAATACAGGTAGGCCAATGCAATGTAGCGTTAGGAGTGTTGCCCAAGGACTCTTATTGGTGTAGCACAGCCTTGTCAGTCAGCCCGGGAGTCGAACCCCAGTCTCCCACGCGTGGTGGTTGCTATTTGGCGGGTAGTGGTGTTATCTGCTGAGCTACACCAATATATATATATATATATATATATATATATATATATATTATATAAAAAATTATTATATATATATATATCATATATATATATATATATATATATATATATATATATATATATATATATATATATATATATATGAGTAACAGCAGTATTAGTAGTATGGTAGTATGTGGTTGTAAACTTGTAAACAGTATAGATAGGAGAGGTAGCCCAGCTGCTGCCGTCTCCAGTGGAAGTATTTAATATAACACTAAACTGAATATGGCAAACATTTTAAAAGGGATTTGTAAAATTCTGTTTATGGAGCACTGCCACGTGTTGTGTTTGCTTTTCCTTTGGAAAGCCATTCCGTTTGTCTGCAAAGAGAAATGATATCTCCCAAAGTAATTCATCCAACAGCCCATTCTAAAATTGAGTCTCCCAAGGAGCTGACAAATTGATTGTTGGAAGGAGTTTTGACTGATCTGATATTTTCCTCCCAAAACGATAGATGGAGAAAGGTTACGTGTGAGGTTGTGTTTTATTGTCACTGCAGGAAATGGCCCTGCGCTATAAAGTTGTTCCCGAAACTGAAAAAGAACAGAGCTCCACATTTCATCTGAGCATCGTTCTTTGAAATATTATATAGCTTACAGCAAAGTACATATGACTCATATTTGGCGCTGGTTGTTTATCACTGATACTTTTACAGTATGTGGGCCTGTCTAAGAGAAGGGTGTCAAAGATGTAAGGAGGCAGTGTTAGCGATGTTACCAGTCTGTGTGGATGACAAAAGTACAACACAAATAATGTAGTGGAGGAGCCTCAAGTGCCCCTACGATTTCACAGAGCGTCCCCAATGGAGGTGGTTTATTTCAAGGCCTCTGAGCAAAGTGTGTGTCACTGAGTGTGGGTCGATAGGACAGCATTTGAGTGGGTTCTTCTACATGAACATTTCTCTGGGAAGATTTCTGAAGATAACGTGACTGAGTGTGCTGCGGGGAAACAAATCGTGGAGGGGTTTGTACAGCAACGTCGGACTGAGCTGATACACATGTATCTGAGCTGATTTCCAGGGTGTATTACAGTACACTACAGTGATGTGTTGAACATAACTGATTTACATTAGACATCATTTCCACACATGGATTGGCCACCACAGAGTCCGGGCCTGAACCCCACTGAGAGTCTTTGGGATGGGCTGGAGAAGACTGGGAAACATGAATGCTGAACTCTGAACAGAAACACACTCTGGGTCATTGCAGAAGGATGTGGAAACGATGCCACAGCGAATGCCACCGCTATCAAAGCTAAAGGCGGTCCAACCAAATATTAGAGTGTGACCATCTTTTTGGCCAGGCAGTGTATATTCTGAGCTACTCAAACTTGGGAGAAATGGACCAAAATGATAGACTGCTACAGCTACTAGGTCAGAGTGAAGTGATATCACAATTCTCAAATAATAATGATTATTACTCAAATAAATTGTCAGTGTCTTGTCACAACCTCCGCCCTTATTTTACACCATGCTCTTTAACTTTTATTTTCTTTTTTTTTTTTTTTTTTTTTTACAAGGAAACAGAACAAATCAGATGAAACATAGCATAAACAGCAGCTGACGTTGGGTCACACACATGACAAAAACAACAAATAAACACACAAATAAAAGGACCAACTCAGATTATAAGAATTTCCTATCCCTTTCGTTTTTACTTTCCTCCCCCCCAATGCCCCCTCCCATCCCTCCCCTCCCTCTACCCTCCCTCCACCCTCCCTCCACCCCCCACCACAACTCTGTGTGACTTTAACGTAATCAACATTAACATAAAGTTGTTCATTGTTATAAGCATTTCAAGTTATGCTTTCCAGAGTTTGGTTTCATTATGACAGTGATGAAATATAACATTAGTTATTGGGTGAGCGAGGCTCTACTGGAGATTTTAATTACTGTATAACTGTGGAAACTAACTGTAGAGGCCGGAGTTTTATTTGACTGTATCCTAATGTGTAATCAATGTTTTGCATATGTGTGGAACCATACATAGCTTATAAGTTTTATCTGGCATGTAACTCGACCTAAACCTGAGAAATATATATAGGTATCAGCACTGGCCCCTTGTTCGGACAGTGTCTGAGCTCATGGTGAGTTTTAGGCTCTGACCTTCCTCTACTAGCTGGAATATTATCCAACGGAACACTGAGCACGGTTGTAAGTCGCTCTGGATAAGAGCGTCTGCTAAATGTCTTAAATGTAAATGTAAATAATTCATTCATTTCCCGTCAGACAGGTGCATGAGTTTTTTCAGGTGCTATTTCTGAGGAAATTAGATTAAATAATATAATCTGCTAACATATGAAAAGAGAAAGACAAATTGGAAATTAGCTTTAATAAATGGGAGTTTCAGAGACAGAAGTTTAGAATTATAGAAACATACAGAGATGATGGAACTCATAAGAAGAGCACCGACACTGTCACCATCACTTAAACAGTGCTAAAAGCTCTTAAAGAGAGACTATCGCTTTAGATCTGACGCAAATCCACATCTGTTTATGTCCATCCTGACACTGTGAGAAGAAAGCTTAACACTATGGATCTGTAAGAATGCACAGCTGTCAAGAACCCTTACTCAGAACAGAATCCGGAGTGATCACCTCAGAACCCCCAGGCACCTGAGCATCAGCGCCACTGTGGGTCTCCTGCCGTTTCATCGCCCGGCATGACCATAACCTTTACACTGACCTGCGTCTGGCTCTGATCATGAAGTCTATCTATAGGTAGGCTCCATCTTGCAGTTACTCCCTCCTGGACTAATCAGACTGGATCTAATCAGACTGGATCTAATCAGACTGGATCTAATAGATGTTCTAAGCTCCTCCTCCTGTTAGTTCTGTCTTTCTCGTCTCATCCGGGTTCGACCTGAGGAGGTTGGGTTCCGCCCTTGAGCCTGGTTCCTCTCAAGGTTTCTTCCTTCTCACGGGAGTTTTTCCTCACCACTGTTGCCTCTGGCTTGCTCAAGGGGGGCTTGGACCCTACCCTCTAATGTGTATACATTAACTTTGTGGTTTTTTTTTTTTCTTTTCTTTTCTTATATATAACAAACTGATTTTCTGTGAAGCTGCTTTGAGACAATGTTGGTTGTAAAAAGCGCTATACAAATAAACATTGATTGATTGATTGTAGCTTAAATGAAGCTGCAGGTGTTCTCAGAACGTACCACCCCGGAGCCTAGACCTCAACATCTCTGGATGTGTTTGGGATTACTTGGAACATGGAAGGCAGAAAATGCAACCAACTTCCAAGACTGAACTTCAGAGGGGTGGAAACATATCACTGCAGATTTACTTGAACAACTGCAGGACTTCATGGCTAGTTTGAGAATGAACAAATGAGGGACAGTGTTTGACTTCTGACCAGTCCTATAGTCGTACACTTGAGAGTTGCACGTGATTAAAATGGATTATCACTGGCTTAGAAGGATGGTACAGCACTTTCTAGCCCTTAAAATGGAAATCTGGGGGCACGTGGGAATTCAGTTCATGTTTATACTACATGTGTTCAGATTAGCATGTTAGCTGTACAAGTATAAAACTTAACTGCCGGTTTCCAACGAGACAGGCCAACCGTAATGCCTTTCTAAGTTTAGTCCCCTTATATTAATCACGTCTGTTGTGCAACACAACCGCAACTCTGTGTAGCAACGACCACCCTGTATCCCTCTGCGTTCACGTACGCAGCCCGTGCTCTTTAACCAAACCTCTCACTAATAGAACTAATCACGTCTCCTCTCCATAGGACTGGGGGAAAAAAACAAAAACCGTGGCACCCTGATGCCACAGTGATGCGTGATATGACTCAACAGCTTTGCACAACGTCTCAGCATAAGCGCACGACCTCGCTGAATCAATGCAGCAGAGGCTGCTGTGTGCGTAAAACGCCTAAACACACCGGGGATGGCGCGTGCCCCCCACCCCCTTCATCCTTCATCCTCTTCCTTCATCTTAAAGTCTCCCCGTTGGCCTCCTTCGGCTGGAGCAGGTAAAAGACCCGTGCGCGCGTGAATCTCCAGGAGCCCCTTCGTTCCGTCCGCTATTGCGCATGATACTGCGGTTCGCCCTGCCACTCCGCGCGCTCCAACTCACCTTGAAGCGCACGGAGCGAGTCTTTTTGACTCACGGAGTGACGAGGCGCGCGCCAATCGGCGGCCAGAGCCCTCCCACGCGCGGCCAATAAGCGCGAGGCGGGGGCGGAGCCAGCGCGTAAAGCCCTCAGCGCGCTTGGTTTCGCGCTGTGACAGAGCCGTGGAGCCCCAGTCCGCCTGGCGCTGGCGCAGGTGCTCTGTCTCTTCCAGAGCGAGAGCGAGAGCGAGAGGGAGAGCGAGCGAGAGAGAGAGAGAGAGAGAGAGAGAGAGAGAGAGAGAGAGAGAGAGGATGCGAAAGGAGAGACGGGGGAACGGGAAAGGAAGGAACTAGGGAAGGGCCGGAGAAAGAGGAGATAAAAAGTGTGTAGGGCATGAAATAAAGGGGATTTCAGCAGCTTATAGCCGCGCTTATAGTCTAACGTCGGGGGGGCTCGGCTATGAGTGATATCACAGAATAGGGGCACTTTGAATATGATGAGGCATTGCTCCACTGGTGGGCAATAGTTACTATGATTTGGGTATGTGGCCACTTGTGATTAGCAAGTGTATGCAGGCAGCACCCGAGGGAACGGCTGCTCAAGGTGAGTTGAAGTGCAGTTTTTGAACAGCCATCCTTTTCATCTGTCTGTGCCTTGGTTACTTGCTGTGTCTCATTTCCACTGTGTGAGACAGCTTAGATACTCTTGCATGAAGCAGGTAAACGGTTAGGGCTTGTGTGAAGTTCTGCATGATGTCTGATGAATCTGGCTCTGTTTGTAAGATGACATTCATGTCACTGACTCTCTTGCTGATTAGCTGATGTAGGACATTCTGCATAGGACAGGTTTGTGTAGCACTGAACTGAGAGATGATATATGTGTCCTGCTTATGTAGTTCATGGCTGTGTTCTGCATCGTAATACTGTTTCTGCAGTATGCTACCTGTGTGCAGTGTGCACCTGACGTTACTGGAGGCTTTCAATGAGCTGTTCATCACTAAGTTATGGTTCATGGGGGGCTGATACGGTGACAGAGGCAGGGGATATTCAAAGCATGCTTTTCCCCCACTCTGTCATTGCTAAAGTGAAACCCTTTATGGATTATGCTGTCTGCTTTGATTCCTTCCACCTGAGCTTGATGGCTGCTGATTCTCAGAACATAGATGCTCCCGCTTAGCATAGTCATTGCCACCTGTAACTCTCCTTGAACTCTCAGAAAGCCTGTGTGTATGCTGGAAGCACAAGGGCGAAACTGATGCATATTGTATGGTTTTATATATGGTGGTGTGCATGGACTCACATAGCCCGCCGCAGTTTCAGATGCATTCCACTAGGGGGCCGAAATATTGCAGACGAGGTTTCAGCCATCAAATGCCGCAGATTAATCTCCATCTCCACATGTCCACTATCTTTATATTAGCTGGTAGAGCAGTAGGACCCGAAGCTGGATGTATAGATAAGAAATGCCAGACCTATGTAGGTGCCATTTTGTCAGGAATATCCAACCACAGTTGCTTTGCTAGTGGAAAGTTTATTCCCCTGGTTGGTAAGGGTGGCATCTTAAGGCTCTCACCTCACCAGTGCTGGCCGTGGGCTGCTGTACTGCCTATGCTGCGCACGATCCCCCTCCTTGATGTGACCCAGAGCCGCTCAGCGCAGTCTCCCTCTAATGAGCGCTGACTGTCTCAATCTGTCATCTGGCAAACACCTCTAGCTTTCGCCGAGTATAACTCTGGCCGGGTGGTCCTAGAGGCTGGCCTCTCCGCTTTGCCGGCTTTTCTGCTCCGTCAACAAGAAAAAAAAAATGTATACCGAAGGGAGCAGGGCTCTTAGGCACTTCAGAGTGCTCCAGGAGGTGATGGAGCTGGTCAAGGTTAAGGGCTTGTGCTATAGCTGGCTGGATGGCAGCAGACTGCGGCTGCACTTGTTGAAGTTTTTTTGCTTGCGGCTTTCCTAAGGGAGCCAGGAGCGTCTTTAAACCATCGTATGAGCATATGGCCAAAAACGTCTGGCTCCCTAAATCTGATTATGACTAATCTGCATGCCCGCGAGTGAGATGCTGCTCTGGTGGAGCTGCGGGCACCCCAGCTCCGGTCTGAGGAGATAATGGGAGCGAATTGATACAGTGGCAGTGAAAGGAGGTGGGTACGGTGCAATGCAGGAGAGAGTAGAGGTCGATGGGTTCGTCCTGCTAAGCCGTCCTCTCGGTGGGCTGGCAGCCTGAGCTGAAGAAGGTGCTGAAGTTACCTTCAGGGTCGAGGATCTTGCTCAGTAGCTGCTACAACGTTAAGGCTCCGTTGCAGTGGTTATAAGCACCCTAGAGCCTTTGTTGATGATGAAGGTCCTTACACTCACAGCCACAGAGGGGCCCTGTGGTAACTTGAAGTCACTGAAGAACTGATCCGCCGGTTCGTGGCCCGTTTGGGGTGTAGGAGAGAAGCAGCGAAGCCAGATGTTAGCTTTCATAAGCTGTTGTTGGATAATGTTCATTGTCCTGCAGTCTGCTAGCTCTCTGAAGGCCTTCCTTGTTCTCTGGTTGGTGATTATTGTGTGGGTTTCTCCCCTTGCAGTGGGCGAATGTAAAGAAACGAGATTGCTTCTCCTCGAATGTGGCCCAGTTTCACGTACAGCCTGATACACGTATCCACTTGTTATTATTCCTGTAGCTGTAGATGGAAAAAGCCGGACGAGAAACGGCTGTATCTTCGCTTATTAGCTTACTGTAGGGATCCTCATTAAGTGCTCTTGTAATATGATTTCCATTGATGTCAGCTTTAATCCAGCTCAAATCACTTATGGTGAGAGAATTGGATCCAAGAATGGGCATCCAGCTGACTGGCTGATTGTATGGAAAGCCGTTCAGAATACTAACCACACTGGGGGGACCATGCGGAGGCAGCCAATTCCAAATGTGTTGGGCTTCCCAGTGATTCGTCAGTGGAGGGATGGTGTTATAAGGAATGAATCTGCAGCCCAGATTGAATCATGTATCATGTAACAGCTTGGTCTTCTAGGTCATGTCTAGGTCAGGGTTTCGCAACTTAAAACCTTGAGGGGGGCGAGGATTGCCACAGTTTGGGTGTGTCTTTTGACGGGGCACGCTGATTGCAGGCTGGTGGAGAAGCTGGGCTGAGTTGAATCAGGTGTGAGGTAAAATTCTACTTTATATAAGCGCAACAGCGGTCTTCAAGGACGGCCCGAGAGTTGAAAACTTTTAGTCTTGGTCCTATGAGTAAAGAGGGAAATATTTAATAGATATGCTTCGTTTAGAAGGCGGCAGACTCTTTTTGTCTATCAGGTCGCACTGCCGAGCGATAAACTCATTTTGGAAAAGCTGCTGTTTAATTTAGCAATGGTTGAACAGCAGTTTAAATCAGTCGTCTTATCGGCTTACCTCAGCCCTATCTCTGTGGAAGGTGGAGTGAGGTATCTTATCTGTCTCTGTGCTGCTGGATTCCATTGCCTGCCCACTCTCAGCACTTCAAAGGCCATTTCCTGTCTCTGATAGCACTTTCTCACTGAAGCAGTCTGGCGCTCTGGTCTCCTGCCACAGCCTGCCGAGAGCGGCACGTGTTCCGAAGTGAGGTCTCACACAGGGACTATGTGCAGCTATTTAAAAAGAAAAGTTAAAATAAATTATAAAAAAATTTGGACAGTAAAAGTAACTTTGTATTAATTCTTCCAAATCTTACGTAGCTCTTTATCTGTTTGGAGGTCAGAGTTCTAGAATGTAAGAGGGTGCGGATGGGAATACCGATAAAGAGCTTGGGTTTCTGAGTCCACCCATTGGATGTTGGAGGTCTTTCTTTGGCCTTTTTCTAATACTTTTGGGATTTTGGGACTAGTACTTCAGCTGCAGCTCACGTCTCGACTCTCTCACTGCACTGCGCTACTCACCACAGTCACTCAGCTCTAGCTCATTCCCGCTAACCTCACTTACTCACTTCACTCGGCTTAGCTCGCCTCACTCACACAGTTCACATCACCTTCACTCATTCCCCCACTCACTCACGTCACCCACTCAGGCGTTACTCTCTCACTGCGGCTCACTACGCGAGTGCACTAACAAAAAAAAAACACCAAGCGCCGGGAGTCTGAGCTCACTTCATTCCACAGCTGCACACTGAACTGCACTCTCACTTCGGCGTTACTGGCTCATCACTTCACGATCAGTCAGCTCACTAACTCATTCCGCGCCACTCACTCACTCACGTCCTACTCAGTCTTACCTCACTCACGTCCCGCTCACTCTACACCAGTTCACTCACCTCATCTCGCTCACTCACGACAGTCACTCACATCACTCATTCCGGCGTGCTGATTCACCTTACGTCAGCTTCACTCGCGTACTCGCCTCATCTCACACAGTGCACTGCACTCACCTTCATTCCTCAGCTCACATGCACTTTGCACCTCACCATCACTAGCTCACTCACTCGGGCATCCACTCACACAGTGCCTCACTCCGGATCATTCCCCACTCACATACTTCACTGCACTTCGCGTTACGGTCGCTTATCTCACACAGTCATCTCAAATCAATCTTCTTCCCGCCACTCACTCACGTCACTCCACTCAACTTTACTGCTACTCACTCGCTGCAACTGCACACAGATCACTGGGGCACTCGACGTCATTCACGCCCACTCATCAGTTCACTTGCTTACTCGCTCACCGACGTCACACAGTCACTCAGCTGCACTCATTCCCCACTCATCTCACTTCACGCGCAGCTGCACTACTCACTCGACGTGCGTGCACGAATGTTCACACAGTCGCAGCTCACTCACGATCGCTGTCACTCACACTAGTCACTCACACTTTACTCACTCCATTCTTACCTACTCACTTACTTACTCCTTGCTTACCGTGCGCTACACCTATCTCCAGTCGGGGGGGGGGGGTCAGCTAGTCAGCTCACTTGCTACTCAACTGCTGCTCTACATTTAATTACTGCACTCACTCATTTACCCACTCACAATTAAGCTCACTCACTGCGCTTAGCTTCACATCAGTCAGCTAAGTATTTCACTGGCATCACTCGGTCGTTAGCTCAGCTACAGTGCACTCACTCACTCACTTTCAATCGACTCTATCTCGGCTATCTCACCTCTACTCGAATGCACTCACTGCATGTCAGCGGTGGCAGCATTACTGAGTCACCACAGCACTGACATACGAGTCTCATATCACGCACTCCAGCTTACTCACATCGGCTGCATACCTCACTAGCGTCAGATCACATCACTCGACTGCACTCATTCACCCACTTCAGCTTACTCAACTCGCTTATCTTCATTTCACTATCACACATGTCACTCACGTTCATTCACCTACTACTGCACTTACTCACTCGTCTTTACTGGCTCACACTCACAGAGTCAACTGGCGCACAATCACAAATATCATCGTCGTATTCCTGTACTCACTCACTCACTCACTCACTATCACCAATTTCACTCAGCCTCACTACCACTTGCTGTACTCTACTCAGCTCACTCATGTCACTCTGCTTACTCACGGGTCCGACTCACTGCACATATTGCCCTGCTCACTTAGCTTCACTCACTGCAGCATCACCCTACTCTATCTTACCTCCATGCAGCTGATCACTGACATTGCACTCAGTCACTCACTCATTCTCCCACTCACTTACTTACTTACTTGCTTACTCACCCACTCACTTACTCACTCAATCACTTACTCATTCCCCCACTCACTCACTTACTCGCTTACTCATTCACTCACTCTCTCGCTTACTCATTCACTCATTCGCATTTAGCAGGTTGAAGATTTTCCACAAGGGGGTGCCATTAACTGTGTAGTAGCTGCTTTTGCTCCATAAGACTGGTGCTTCTCATCCGTGACAGTGTGTCTTTGTATTATAAGTGTTGTTTTAAAACACACATGCTACACATGTGTGCCATTTGTAAATATTTAAAAATAGGCACATACTGTATATATAAATGAAATATCCGTAAAAGTGTCAATGCCTAGTATTCATATATATATAAAATAATTTTTATAAACTTCAAACATATATATGTCCTAAGCCAGGTTTACAATATCTTCATTTTTTGCTGAGTTGTCCTAGTATGGATCGTTTGTCTGACATCATTCAGTAAAAATATATCAGGATGTTTCTAAATAAAAAATGCGAGGATTTTTACAGGTTTTTCTAGCTTTTAATATGTTATCCCAAAGTTCATCACTTCACTCTGGGAATTTGGCCCACCCAGCTGTTTGGTTAGCCCACCCAGAAAGCCATTATTGCTATGGCCAATACAGATAAGCACACACATTTGGGTATCTCATTCACCACTGAGCAATATGCAGTTCTGTACATCTTGAGATCCATCATATCAATGATAGTAATGGTTGGTAGCAGATTTAGCTGGCTCCCAGCTAACATGTCAGTCAACTGGTATGTGGGCCAACATAGACTGTGTTTTCCCCTCCTCCTGTAGCCCGTCTTTCTTCCTCTGGCCAATAGTCAGAAGGAGGGAGCCAAT
>JAMWET010001729.1:0-35031 GCA_024036415.1 Prochilodus magdalenae | reverse complement strand
CCTTTAATTACGTTATTTGCTGGACCTGGCTGGTTTCTGGATTTTTTTGACCTTTTGGCTGCTTTTTCGGCGGATTGCCTACTGTCTACCTACCGTTTGTGGGAATACCGCTCGCTACTGCGCTTCTTCGGATTGTCAAGTGTCTGTTTGCCGGCTTCCTCCTACTTGGTGTCTACTGCTACACGCTGCTGCGAGCCCTCTCCCTATTCCCATACCGCTAGCGGCTACAATCGGTGGTGAGTGATTTAACTCATACACTCGGCTGCTCGCCATCAGTCTCTCGCTCCGCTGCGCAAGCTTACCTGGCCTATTAGTGTACGTTCATACACTCGGCTGCTTGCTACTCTCGGTTTCTCGTTCCGCTGCGCTCGCTGAGTTGGCTGACTGGCGACGGGTTTTGGTGTTTGGCTAACGCAGCGAAGCCTTGCATTAGCACCGGTGGCTGGGTGGTCGGCTGCAGATCATGTGTCCTGGACTACTGTTTACTATCTGCCTTTTTGCCTTCTATGGCGTTGGCTCAGCGGTCAGTGGTCCGACTGATCATAGCCCAGGACTCAATATTGCCTATACTCCTGATGAACTTCTCTCTCTCCGGTCTCACTACCGACTTGACTCCTCAGTTTACAACTACTGCCGTTCAGTTGGCCTTGTTCGTCGCCCCCGCTACGTCCACCGTGGTTCAAGAGCTAGACCAACGTTACACCAGACGTCGGAAGCTAGCATCCCCACTGTTTGGACTAATGGTCGTGGATTTTGGAAGCACCTTTCCAAATTCAACCGAGGAGTTAATGTTGGTGTTTTACGCGCAGTCCCACGAGCTCCTGACCTGCCGCAGTCCCCTGCCCTACCCCGCCTCCTTAATCTAGGACTGTTTAACTGTCGTTCTCTTAACGAGAAAGCTACACTGCTTAATGACCTCATCGGACAGCACCATCTGGACCTGCTCTTTCTAACTGAAACCTGGCAAGTACCAGGTGAATTTCTGCTTCTGAATGAGGCAGCCCCACCTGGTTTTAGCTACTTCTGTGCTCCCAGGCTAACAGGAAGGGGTGGTGGGCTAGCTGTCATTTTTCGTGAATGTGTAAAAATAAGCTTATGTACATTACATGAGGTGTCCACATTCGAATATATGACTCTGAAGGTGATTGGATCTACAACAGTAATACTGCTGCTGATTTACAGACCACCGAAACTTTCTATCACTGACTTCCTGTCAGAATTTAGCGGGTTGCTCACCATTGCTAGTTCCATGTCCCCATCTGTGGTTGTACTTGGTGACTTCAACATTCATTTGGACGCTGTCTCTTCTGTATCTGCTGACTTCTTGTCATTGCTAAACTGTTTTAGTTTAAACCAACATGTTGATTTTCCTACTCATAAGCGTGGGCATATTCTCGATCTGATCTGCTCTACTGGTTGTGCTCTAAATGGAGTTTCAGGCGTTTATGTTGGTGTTTCTGATCACATGTTTATTACTGCTGACCTCTGTATCCCCAATTCCAAGTCTCACTCTTCAACTTTGGTCTCTTTCCGTAATTTCACAGCTGTAGATCCTGTGTCCTTCTCCACCCTTCTCAAGTCCTCCTCTCTTTCTCTTATCTGTGAGTGTTCTTCTACGGATGAGGCTGTCTCTCTTTATAATGAGTCTATCTCTTCCGTTCTTGACACCCTAGCTCCTCTGAAGACCAGAACTGTCCCCTCCACTCACTCCTCTCCCTGGTTTAATTCTGAGCTTCGGACTTTAAAAACCAGTGGCAGACGCCTTGAGCGCCTCTATAAAAAGACTGGCCTACAGGTACATTCCCAAGCCTACTCAGATCACATGCTCAAATATAAAGCTGCACTAAAGGCAGCTCGCTCTGCCTACTACTCACAATTGATCAATGGATCTGGCCATGATCCCAAACGACTTTTTTCTACAGTCAGTAAATTACTCCAGCCTCCCAGTCCTGTACTTTCACCCTCCCCTGAAACATGTACTGCTTTTCTAGATTTTTTCCAGGATAAAATTATTTCTATCAATAAGGGATTTCCTGATTCTGTCCCCTCTGATTACTCCACCTCTCTCTCTAGCTCATGTACCAGGGTCCTATCTCGCTTCTCTCCCGTTGACCCTGAAGATATCTCAAATATTATATCTAAATCTAAGGCTTCATCTTGTCTACTTGATCCTGCTCCGACCTCACTCGTGAAGCTTTGTCTTTCCGATATCTCCACTCCTATCGCCCATCTCATTAATCTGTCTCTTACTACTGGTCATGTCCCCTGTGACCTGAAAACGGCTGCTGTTACTCCCATTATTAAAAAGCCAGGCCTTGATAGCTCAGCTCTGGAAAACTTCAGGCCTATCTCTAATCTACCATTTGTTTCTAAGACACTTGAGAGGGTTGTAGCTTCACAGCTTCAAGATTTTCTTAGCACCAGTGATCTCTTTGAGACTTTTCAGTCAGGCTTTCGCTGTCATCACAGTACTGAGACTGCTCTAGTCCTTGTGGTAAATGATCTACTCCTGTCATCAGACTCCGGTTCTGCTTCTATCTTACTCCTGCTTGATCTTACTGCAGCTTTCGATACGGTCAATCATCATACACTGATCTTACGGCTCTCTTCTGTCGGTCTCTCCTCCGTAGTACTGTCCTGGTTTGTGTCATACTTATCAGATAGGTCTCAGTTTGTGACCTTAGGGAAGCACAGATCGAACACTGCTCTGGTTACTCAGGGAGTCCCTCAGGGTTCTGTCCTGGGTCCCCTGCTGTTTATCATCTATATTTTACCCCTGGGTAATATTATCCGTTCTCATGGCCTCAATTTTCATTGTTATGCCGATGATATTCAGATTTACCTCAGCCTCAAACCCACCGACTCTTCTCCACCTTCCTCACTGCTGCACTGCATTCAGGAGTTGACAAACTGGTTGAATGCTAACTTTCTGAAGCTTAATAGTAAAAAAACTGAGTTTATAATTATTGGTACTAAGACAGCTGTCTCTGCTCACTCCGACTGTGTGCTTGTCGTTAATGACACACCAGTCACCCCATCCACTACTGTGCGGAACCTTGGTGTTCTGTTTGACCCCTGCCTCAGTTTTGTTTCCCATATCAAATCCCTGACAAAGTCTGCCTTTTTTCATCTTCGTAATATTGCTAGGCTCCGCCCACTGCTCACTTTGAAAGATGCTGAGACTCTGGTTCATGCTTTTATTTCATCTAGGCTAGATTACTGCAATGCTCTGTTCCATGGTCTACCCTCCAAAACCCTTCGCCCTCTACAGTATATTCAAAACTCCGCAGCCAGAGTCTTAGTCCGCACCAAGAAATCCGCACACATCACCCCCATCCTTCTTCAGCTACACTGGCTACCAGTTACAGAGCGCATCCACTATAAGATCCTTCTCCTGACCTTTAAAGCCCTACACGGCCTAGCACCCACCTATCTGTCAGCCCTCCTTCATCCTTACCTCCCATCACGTCAGCTAAGGTCCTCTGACTCTGGTCTCTTAGCTGTACCTAGGTTCAGGCTTTCCTCCATGGGTGGCAGGTCATTTAGTGTTGCTGCCCCCACACTCTGGAACTCCCTACCCTCATCTATACGCACCTCACCCTCTCTTTCCATCTTCAAAACTCACTTAAAGACTTACCTTTTCTCTAAACATTTTCACTCTAAATGATTTTTTTTTTGTTTTTTTTTGTTTTGTTTGTTGGTTTATTTTTGTAAAGCGACCTTGGGTTTGTGAAAGGCGCTATATAAGTGTAACCTATTATTATTATTATTATTATTATTATTATTATTATGGTTAACTCCACTTATTTCAGTTACGGTAGCTTAGGTCAGATTTTCTTTTTTCAGTAAAACCCAGAAACAAATAAGGTAAATCAAAAACTGTCATGTTTCCGGGTTTCCCTTCTACCTCTGATCTCCCAGAGTCACATGTCCACAACCCTCCAATCACGTCCTGTTTTCACATTCCTCATCTCCCGTGTTCTGATCACACACCTGTTCTTCTCTACACCTGTTTGCTGATATACCTGTTTTTCCAGTCACTCTGTGAAGTACTGCCACTCTCATTCCATACTAAGCATTCTCTCGCTTGTTCTCTCTGTTTCCGGTTTAGACTCTCTCTGTGCTCTGGTTATTTCATTTGGATTTTCTCTTTGGTTTGTTTGCTGGTTGATTGTATTTGGTGTTTACCTTTTGCCTGTTCTCTTGGTTCTGACTCGGCCTTTCCCCTCTGTTATGATGGCCTGTTTGTTGCTGTTGAGCTGTACTACTAACTTCTATAATAAACCTTACGCTGTTTCTATCTTAGGGCGTGTCGAATTAAGTTTGTTGATTCTGACAAAAACAAAACAAGAAGGTCTATACCCATAACTGGGTAGCTAGGAATGGACTTAAGAGAGGTCAGTTCAGTTCAGTTCAGTTCCTTTGTGTGGCTTGTCATCACTTAGCAGAACAAATCCATGGTGCAGCTGAAGATCTGTTCTCCAGGATTTCTGGTGCTCTTAAAAAACCTGACCTTTGCTCTGTGTGTCCAAGTCTCACTCTCAGTCATCACTCATAGTCACATTCAGTTTCGTACAGCACTTTACAATAACTACTAGCTACTCGTATCACATATCTAATAAAATGTACATGTCTTTATTAACAGGAATACATTTTCTTAACAGGTCTCTTGAACAACAGGTATGTATTTACACATTTCAAACGTATTTTTACCAAGTAATGAAGCTAACATTCTGTTTCCTCTGTTGCTGAAGAACAAAAACCTCATGCAGTACATACTAATTAAATAAACTCTTTCACAAACAATAAGTTTATTTGTCTTTAACTGTACACCACTGACTCATTTTAGAACATATAGAATATACCTCTAGGACTAATATGCAGATTTTGGCCCCCTTTTCTCAATAGCGTGTAGGACTGGCAGCAGCTCAGAGTAAGAAATAAAATCTTTTACTCCACATTTAACTGAATTATAGCTTAAACTCGGTTAACTCGAATCATGCAGCCCAGCAGTAAAAAGCTAGATACAACAGCTCAACTCAACAAGGGTCTCCTTTATGTGGGAAGGGGTCCTTTGCTCCACTTGTAAAGGGAGGTACTGTTAGTTTAGCTTTGAGCTATGTGGTTTCTTTTCATATTGGCATTGAACTTTGCTAATGTGTAGCTGCAGGTCTCTCCTTCAAAGCACACGGAGAAAGACAGAGGGAGAGGAAAAGCGCTATACGATGGCTGCATTAACCACACAGGCTAGTTTCTCTGCTACGGTTGGTTGCAGCTTAGTACAAAACACTCGACTCAAATACATTAACCACATGACTAACAAGAAATTTTAAACATGTGATGTTTGTGGCTCACATGAAGTCTGGGTTACATATATACAGTGATGTATAACTATATACAGTGATGTATAACTATATACAGTGATGTATAACTATACACAGTGATGTATAACTATATACAGTGATGTATAACTATACACAGTGATGTATAACTATATACAGTGGAGACAGTACACTACATGTATATTCTGGCTCCTGTGTTTGATCCTCCTGTAAGTAGAGCTCAGTGTCGACTTCTAGAAGGAGTTTATTAAAGTCTACCAACATTTCCACTAGTCTGAGTGATGACCTCCTGTCGTTATCAGAACGTCAGGCTCTTCTCCTCCTGTACATGCTCTCATCACCAAATGTGAGGAGACTAATGGACACTGGAGGTGCAGTCACTGGTAAACAGGAAGTGGGGTCAGGAGGAAAGCACACAGCTCTGGGGTACAGCTGTGTTCACAGATTTGACCAATACAGACCCCAAACACACATCACCATGTAGAGTCACATACAGTGTGTGGTCTATAAGACTTCATCCTCTCCTCTCTTCTCATGTGTGAGACTCAGGTCAGGTCAGGTTCAGGTGTATGGCCAGATACTGTAAAACAGAAAACAGGACAGAATGATCAAACATAAACACACTTATCACAGACAGCACTCAGACTCCACCCACAAACACAATCAGGATAAACTCCATCACTAGATAAACAGCACCACCTTCATCAGTACTAATAAAACCAATACACTGATCTGATTCTCCAAACCATTACTGACTACAGACCTCCTTCCCTGAGCCCCCCAGCCAGTAGTGCCTCTATTACAGGTGCTTAATCAGTTCTGTGCTCATTTTGACCAGAACAGTTCAACACATGCAGTGGACTTCCTCACAACGGAGGTCTCTCACCCACCTGGACAAACGGAACCCTTACACTCGAATGCTGTTCATCAACTTGAGTCCTTTACCTCATGGTCATCCCCACCAGGCTGGTCGCCAAAGCCAGTGATCTGGGATTCAGCACCTGCTAGCACCCAGACGAGGCTGCCCAAATGTATTTGTTCTTGCAGTTTTGTTTCAAACATTTTAGCAACCAGCTTTATTTAAACTTTCCACTGAACATTTTATATTTGGTGGGATTTCTAGAGTACAGTATTAACACACAGACTCAACTCTCTCACATACACACTAACACCGGTAATAAATCAGGTCATTACAGAAAGTAACTCTCTTTAGTCTGTCTGTCTGA
This sequence comes from Prochilodus magdalenae, assembly GCA_024036415.1. Lineage (NCBI taxonomy): Eukaryota > Metazoa > Chordata > Actinopteri > Characiformes > Prochilodontidae > Prochilodus > Prochilodus magdalenae. The sequence continues at coordinate 28,463 of JAMWET010001729.1, read as the reverse complement.
GACACAGTAGGAAGAAATTTACATTCTTGGTAAGAAAAGGGGCATCAGAGGCATCAACACAGCAACGCATCAAAAACTACAAACCCTAAATATTCAAAACTATTTCACACAAAACATAAAAAATAACAGAAGCTGTTTCAGAAGAATTAACTGAACATTTCAAACAATACAACCTCACACAATCTCCATTAAACATACTAATTCATTCTTCATACAAACCTCACACCTCCCTCACACACACCAATCTCTACGTCTGTGTGTGTTTAAGGAGGAGATTGAAATCTAAAACGTGGATCAACATCCACTGGGAGAATATGTATACAGAGACTGTAATTCAGTAACTCACTATAGTGTCTCCAGTTTACAGTGTGGATCCTCCAGCAGATCAGAGAGCAGCTTCACTCCTGACTCTCCTGGATTATTGAAGAGCAGATTCAGCTCTCTCAGCTGTGAGGGGTTTGATTTCAGAGCTGAAACTAAATCAGCACAGCCTTCCTCTGTAATCCTGCAGCCAGACAGACTGTAGAGAGAAGAAGAACAACTCAACATCTTTATTAACATAAACACACATAAGAATAACAGATCACTCTCTCTCTCTCTCTCTCTCTCTCTCACACACACACACACACACACACACACTGTCACAGCAGAAACGTGAATTAATGTGTCTTTGTGAGTTTATGGTGGTGTAGGGAGAGAGAGAGAGAGAGAGAGAGAGAGAGGGAGAGAGAGAGGGAGAGAGAGAGAAAGAGAAGGGGAGAGAAAGAGAAGGGGAGAGAGAGAGAAAGAGAAGGGGGGACAGAGAGAGAGAGACTTGACTTTGAACCACCTTTAATCAAAACATTACGACACAGGGAGAAACAGTTACAGCTGATAAAAAACTAAAAACAAAAACATAACAGGAAACGAAGTCGGGTTACAGAGAGACTGAGTTACACAGACAGCACAAAACCAGCAGCTTCATCGGGCACACAGATCAAACCCCCACACCCCCACACAGCAAAGAAACAGCCCACATTATCCACAAGGGTGTAATATGTAAACTCCACCAGGAGTCACCTTATTATGAGACCTCTGGCCATAGGCGCCCCCACTGCCCCTAATCCTATTCCTCCTAGACAGCCAGATAGCCAGCTTTACAGCGCCGTACAGGAAGTTTAACAGAACCACTCTGTCCCTTCTCGAGACCGAGTATTTAGGACCATAGATAAATAAAGGCTCATCAAAAAAACCTAGAAGCCTCAAACCCCAGTCTCTAACTAAACCCAGAGTCGGTCCTAACCATGCACACTGAATGAACACATGGAAGACTGTTTCTGACACCCCACAAAATGGACAACCCTCCCCAACTGAAGGATCAATCCGTGCCGCGTGTCTGTTCGTGGCTAAAATCCCATGTACGATCCTCCACTGGAGGTCACCCACTCTCTTCTCAATGGGTCTCTTGTACAGGGACCGCCAGTCTGCCTGAACAACACCCGTCCACCCGTCTCTCAGGCTTTGAAAGTTCAGTACTTTCGTACAGGCATGGTACAAAGAGTCTTTGTGAAGGGAGCTGAAATTCCCTGGGACAGAAACAACCCCAGACCTTCCCGCCAAACCTTCCAGGTAAAATCCAGGTCAGGAAAAACAAAGTCTCCGTACTGGCACTGTTCCACAGGGGTCACGTCCAGGAAAGGTCAGATTTCAGCCAGTTCAACACCTGTAAGGCCAGACGCACTGACCTAACACCGACCATCTCCGCCAACTGTTCTGCTGACACCTAGTCCACACCCCTCCGTAAGTGACGGACTTTGGAGATACCATTCCTGAGAATACTAGTCCTCAAGCCCCCTGGAATCCGATTCAAAGAAGGAAAGGCGGGGTTGAAAAACAGCGGCTCCTCAAAAGTCCACAATGATGGACCAGCACTGAGTGGCCTAGAAAAGGAAAAGAGCTGCCACGCCTCAATCGCGGCTAAATCGGTGCTGCCACACCAGAGGGCCTCTGTTTTGCTCCAGTTCAATTTTGCAGAGGAGGCCAAACCATAAATCTGTAGAGCATCTCTCAGGGATGCTACATCCTGCTCGTGACTACAACCACTGCAATGTCATCAACATAGGCAGAAACTGTGATTAGACTATTCCCGACATGCAGACCAGAAAGCCGTTTTCTCACTAAACAGAGAAAGGGTTCCACCGCAATCGAATAGAGTTGCCCAGACATTGGACAACAGACATTGGTCTAATGCCCCTACCAACTGGTACCGGGAGACTTAACCCACCCCGAACCTTAATCAGACAAGAGGCGCCCACATACAGCAACTTGACCCAGGACACAAAAGCATCTCTGAACCCAAAAGCTCTGAGAGTGGCGAACAGGTATTCATGACTTACCCAATCAAAAGCTTTCTCTTGGTCGAGGGATAAAAAACCAAAGTCAGAATTAGAAGTTTTGCATAGTCAACCGGATCTCTCATTGGAAACAAGTTATCATAGATGGATCGTGTCCGAACACAGTAGGACTGATCTACATGTACGACCACTCCCAGCAGCTCTATTAGCAATACAGCATGACAGGATCTTATAATCAGAACATATGAGCGATACCGGTTTCCAGTTCCACTCCTTTCTTTGGTATAAGGGACAACACTGCACGCTGACAAGAGGTTGGAAGAGCACCAGCCTCATAACTGGTTAGCAAGACTTCAAACAGGTCCCTCCCGAAAGTCTCCCAAAAAGCCTTATAGAAATCAGTGGGCATGCCGTCTATCCCAGGAGCTCGCCCAGAAGTAAGCTGAAAGACAGCCATGGTGACCTCCTCATGGTGACCAACGTCAGTGCAGTGTCCAGGTCTCGTAGGTGCATTTCATCTAGCTGAGGCAAGTCCTCTAACGGCACCCTGAAACACTTCTGATCCAGGGTACTGGTCTTAAACAGTTCAGAGTAGAAACCCACAGCCAGCCTTCTCACCTTGGTAGGGTCAGTCGTAACAGTTCCATCATCCCTGCGGACAGTCACCAGTGACTCGTGCTTGTGAGATGACATGTGAGATGCACAGACAAGAACCGGGACCTGACCAAAGCCCCCTTCGCCTTCTCATGTAAAAGGTTACTCAGTTCCTGCTGCAACTTTATGAATCTTCATAATGTCTCGTTCCAGCTCACCAACCGCATATCTGAGCTTGGAGTAGAAAAGGATGTGAAATCCTGACAGAAGATCCTGATCTGAGCCTTCCCCACTTCCCACCACTGCACAAGACTCCCAAATTCCCCCTTCCTCCTCACCCACTCACCCCAAAACAGCTTAAAAGCCTTACAAAAACATTTATCTTGCAAGAGAGATTTATTAAAATACCACATGGAGCTTCTGGGCACATGGGACTTAAGAGAAAAACAACAGTACATAAGTGGTGATCAGAGAAAGAAGTGGGCTGAATATTAGACTGGTTTACCAAATTTCGCACTCCACTGGAAATATAAAACCTGTCCAAACGTGCTGCAAAGACGCCCCCCTCGACAACCTTCACCCAGGAGTACTGTCTAGCAGTCGGGTGTTTCTCCCGCCAAACATCTATCAGATTAAAACCCGACAGTACGTTAGCTAGAACACGAGCAGGCTGACGATGTGGCTCTTCCCCATTTCTATCCTTAACAAAATCCAACGTGCAGTTCCAGTCCCCACCCAACACCACAGTGTCCTCCGTGGGGAGTGACTGCAACAACTGGTCCAGTCTAACAAACAGCTCACATCTATCTGTCCCCCTGTTTGGAGCATACACATTAATAAAAACAAAAAGATGTCCAGAGACCCTCGCCCTGAGCATGAGCATGCGCCCCGCTACAAACTCGTTAACACACAGTACAGTCACTTCAGAGGACCGAGAGAAGAGAATGCCAACCCCAGAGAGAGAGAGAGAGAACTACCCCTCCCACCATAAACCCCACTCGGACATGGTGTGCACATCACTGTGTTTCTCTTGTAAGAAACACACATGTAATTTTTTCAGACTGAAGAGTTCAGAGAACAGGGCCCGTTTACTCCTGTCCCGGAAACCATTAACATTTAAAGAGCCCACCCTTAAGACCCCTATGCAAACAGGAGAGAGTGAGGCGAAACAGTAAAGCAGACACCAGGTAAAGAGAGCAGGAGAAAGTCCCGCCCCATGAGAACTGTGCTCATACATGACCACGGTCAGGAGCAGGCAGCACCCTGGACTTAACACATTGGGACTTTCGAACTGCAGTGACATATTTCTTTAGTCGAAACCACTTCTACTTCGAGAGAACATCAAACCCAACACTCTTCTGTACCTTCAGTACCAAACACACAAACCTATCCAGATCAGGGAAAAATCCCCAATATCAACAGATTTACCTTTAGTCTTATTAAACCTTTAGATTAATTCTACCTTTAGAATTAATCTGGTCTATAGAGTACAACAGCTCCCAGCTGCACTGACTCCCTCCAAAATCAGACACCTCAGACATCCAGTCTTCTTCCATGTCTTCCTCCAGAGACATAGCTGAACTAAGCTGAGAGTCACACACCCCTGGCTCTCTGGCCCCGCTATCAGCAGAACACAACCCAGCCGCCTTCAACCCTCCATTCGCTTCAGAGACTACCTCACTAGTCACCTGAGCACCATCCACACTGCCCACCTGAGATACAGGTTCAACAGAACCAACCATTTTTTATCTGCACTTGGGGAACGAGTCCTCTTCTGCTGGTTTTGTGCTGACTCCTGCGGCACAGTCTTTCAGGAGTAGTCGCTCATCGCTCGTGAGCGCAGAACTCCATCTGTACAAGAGCTGACGGGCCACTCGCAGGGATCTCATTCCCAACTGTGCCGCAAAGTTCTCCGCATTGGTCAGCTCAGGTCCTGCAAGCCCCACCAGCTGCCCTAACTTAGTGACCCCAGCAGCAATCAGGATTCTGGACAGATCATGGGAGGTCTGGCTGGAGATGTCCAGATGGGCGCTGTGAACAAAAGGCTCTTCCAGTAGCCAGTGCAGGGAGGAGCAGCTCTCTCTGGGTAGGATAAAAAGCTTGGACATCCGCCAACAGGTTTGGTGGAGGGTCTACACAGGCTAACTTGTGCCAAAGGGATGATGCAGCGAGGTTGTTCATAATGAGCACAAAGCCCCTATAGGACATTTTTGGGACCAGCCACTTCCATTTCATTATCCGCCCTTTTATTCTCTCCAGCACATCCTCCCAGTTTTTCTTCATAAACTCCCCGTCCCCCAGGTACACCCCTAGGTACTTAAAACAGCCCTTCTTCCAGTGTAGGCCGTCTGGAAGTCTGTGCTCTTCACCCTTCCACTCCCCAACCAATAAGGCCTCACTCTTAGCCCAGTTAACTTTGGCAGAAGATAAAAAATAATTTAAAATCCCACTCAGAACATCCACCTCCGCCTGGGAACCGACCATGGCCAAAATGTCGTCCGCATACGCAGACACACAGAAGGACGTGCTGCAGTTGGGGATCCTAAAACCTGAAATCACTTCTCTAATTTTACATAAAAGGGGTTCTATGGCAACAGAATACAGGACCCTCAAGAGACCACAGCCCTGTCTGATGCCTCTGTGTACCTGAAAGGGGGCGCACAAACCACTGTTAACCTTCAGCACACTCTCAACGTCACTGTACACCTTGATCATGGCTATGAAACAGGAGCTGAACCCAAGGTTCTCCAGCACTTTCCAGAGGTACCCGTGTTCAACTCTGTCAAAAGCCTTTTCCTGGTCCAGAAATAAAAGACCAGTCTTCAAGACCAACAGCCTGGAGACATCCAGAATAGCCCGAATTAGATTAATATTATCAAATATGGCTCCATCACTTTCCCCAGCCTGGCAGCTAACGATTTTGAGAGCAGCTTGTAGTCCGTACACAGCAGTAAAACTGGATGGCAGTTCTTCAGGTCAGTCAGGTCTCCCTTCTTCGGCAAGAGTGTGAGGACACCCCTTCGACAGCTCAGTGGAAGTTTCCTTCCACCAAGCTTGCCCTGAGCACATCCAACACGTCCTGCCCCAAAACAGACCAGAAGGACTTGTAGAACTCCACAGGAAGACCGTCGATGCTTGGCGCCCTCCCATTCTCCATACCCTGGAGAGCCGTGTACAGTCCATCCAGGGACAATGCCCTGTCCAGCATCTCAGCAGACCGGCGTGTTAACTTGGGCAGCCTGTGAAGAAAGCTTTCCTCCAGCTCAGGTGCCCCTGACTGCTCACTGTCGTACCGCTTCGAGAAGAAGCTGACTGTCCGCTTGCGAATTTCAGCAGGCTCCAACAGGAGATCCCCTGACTCTGTCCGCACAGCGTGCATGAAACTTCTCTGTCCATTCTACTGCTCAAGGCCAAAAAAAAACTTAGAGGGAGCATCCATTTCAGATGCACTCTGAAAACGTGAGCGAACCCTGTAGTGAGGGCATGTGGTCCTTAAAATGAGTCCATGTGTACTGCCTCTGCTCTGCATGGAGAGTCCTCCAGACATCACACAGTTCATTCGCCTCCACCAGCTCACGCAGATGTCTGCAGGAGGCAGGATGTGGTTCCATGTGATTTCTATCTATGTCACCAGCAGTGCAGTTAAAATCACCACCCAGAACCAAGAGATCATTTACGTCAGAGTTCTGCACCACACTGTGGAGGGTGTCCAGAAAGGCCAGCATCTCCGTCCCCACAGTGGGCACATAGACACAGATAAAAACCAAGACCTCATTCTCAAAACACGCCCTCACCTTTAAAGCCTCCCGGTTACCACCTCCTCCACATCATAAGAACAGGGGATAAAACTCTTAGCAAATAAAACAAGCAAGCCCGCCACTCATAGAGGTCTGATGACTTAAAACAGCAAGCCCCTCCCACTCCTTAATCCAGTCCCACTATTATCCACATCACTGTGTGTTTCCTGGAGCAGAACCACATCCAGTCTCTTCTGTTTCACCAGCTCAAACACTTTCCACCATCCCTCGCTCCATTCACATTCAGAGTGGAGATCTTAAAACTGTCCATGGTGTGGTGGTGTAAAAGAGACCCGCTCACAGTAAAACCCAGCACAGTTAAAAAAACTCTAGCCCATAGCATGTCCATCATCAGTACTGTCCTTCCTGAGTCTGGTCAGTAACTTCTTCAACCAGTACAGCTCCAGCTCAGTAAAGGCCTTCTCCCTCCTAAAGTGACCAACGTCATGAAGAAACTGAGACCAATCCAAGATGCACTCAGCGACCCCCACCAGCTTCTGCCCTTTAGTGCGCTGCAGGTTCCAGCAAACACGCCGGTGGCGGACCCCTCCAAACCGTGCACACTCACGAGACTGATATGAAAATAGATAATAAATAAATAAACCGTAGATGTTTCGATGGCACAGAGATTAAGGCAAAAGTAGAAACCTTTGGCAAAACGCCAAAAAGTCGCTCACACACTCATGCATTCCCTCGCTTTGCTCCGGGCATGCAGAGAGAGAGAGAGAGAGAGAGAGAGAGAGAGAGAGAGAGAGAGAGAGGGAGAGACAGTAGGAGCAATAACCAAAACAAACAGAACCTCATGGAACAGGACAACAAAAGACACATGGAAGAGACAAGAATAAGAGAAACCAGAGCAAACAGAGGAAAGACGAGACAGGACCTGACCATAACACAGAACCACAAACCCAACAACCTTTAACACACACTCACACACACACACACTCACACACACTGTCTCTCACTCACACACACACACACACACACACACACACACTCAAACACACACACACACACACACACACACACACACACACACTCAAACACACACACACACACACACTGTATGTAAAATTATTTTATTTCATTCTAATAATATCTAATATTTGTGTTTGTGTGTTTACATAGAGACTGTAATTCAGTAACTCACTGTAGTGTCTCCAGTTTACAGTGTGGATCCTTCAGCAGATCAGAGAGCAGCTTCATTCCTGACTCTCCTGGATTATTCCAGGCTAGATCCAGCTCTCTCAGGTGTGAGGGGTTTGATTTCAGAGCTGAAACTAAAGCAGCACAGCCTTCCTCTGTAATCCTGCAGCTGTACAGACTGTAGAGAGAAGAATAAAAACCAACATGAGCAGCGTTATATTAAATGTGTAGTTTTAGAGGGATATGACTCTCAGCATATGGTGCTCAGTAGTGAAGAAAGGAAAAAGGGAAATATATAATTGTCACTGTGGAAGCTGCAACTTAAATACACGTAAAGGAGAATTCAAGTGACTTTTCAATGGTTTTGAATAATTCAGGGGTTAAGGTCTAAACTAAATCATTCAGGTTTGATGTGAAGTAGCTGATTGTAGAGGCTCTGACTTCTTTACAATGGTGGTGATAGGAAACGGGCTGTCTTGTCTTCCACACAAAGATAGCCATTTTATTTACTATACAAAACCACCAGTGAACCTATACGAGTCTCCAGCTCAGATTTATATGTTAATGATGATCATGGTAAAATAGTGATGAATCAGAAAGACCCTGTGTGCTCCCTCCCACCACTAATGTATTTTAAAAATTACATGTCATGATGGTCTGATGTGAAATGTTCTATTAGATTAAAACTTTCTAAGAATTCTTCACAGTGGTGGCGATAGCAACTAGGCACCACCTCTAAAAGCTCCTTCACAGAAAGGTATTTCAGGTATAAGGTGATGGATATTCTACCTTCATGCCCTACATCGACAAGTGTGTAATGTCCAGTTCACAGCTGGATAAAATTTGGATGGATTCAATTTACACCTTCACTAAAATGCAGAAAAATCTCATCAGCACATTGTTTCTGCTTTACTCCTGTTTTCCCTTTACTTTACTCTTTTCTCCATTCTGGTACAAGTTGTTAAGCTTGACTCCAAAATGGATCAGGGCTGGGGGACAACTTTGGCCTTTTTGTTTTCTCCTCCTTATTTTTGTTCATCCTCTCACCTGCTAGTTGGCGCTCAGCACATACATCTATCTAATGTTGTAAAAGTATGATTAATAGCTTACCATGCTTTGTGGACTTTACAATTTGAGACTCCCAGCATATACCTAAACTTTTCTCATTTTTAAAGGACGTTGTGTGGGCTTGCACCTTCAACATGTGGTGGTAGGAAGGGTGTAGGTGAGTCTGACATTGGAGGCACACATTTGGTACTATAAATCCCACCCCATCCACTCCTCCTGTCTCTATCACTGCTCTCCCCCTGCTCCTAAGATATACTATGGCTGCAGTGATGCATGTCTAAGGTAAAGCTCCTGAAATTTAAAAACTACTAAACTAGTATTTTATTGCTGCAGTGTGTACTTAAAGTCTTTGTATCTTTCCAGTAAAGAAAGTTACTTGTACTTGAACAGATAAATCATCATCACACTTTAAGTATCGTAACATGAATCAGAGTGTAGAGTCTAACTACAGTAGCAGATTTGACCAGAATGCTCCCTGTGTTATAAAGACTGCTGCACCATTTAAGTTGGAAGAGGAGAACTGGAACACGAAGCTGACAGTCAGCACCAGGATGTAAAGGCTCAAATGCACATTTCAAGGTGGAACAGAAAAATCTGAACATAAATCTGGCAAATAAGAAGCTTGAAATGTAATTTAAAAGTGATTCTGTTAGTTTTAGATTAGCAGGTTTGTGAGACTATGAAAGAGACTAAACAGGCAGCACTGTTGATGGTGGGGGTCTCTGAACCCAGTAAATCCTTTACTTCACCATGTGGACACAGAAGCTTGTTTAAACTATTGGCTGCGATGCCTCCATGATATCCAGTACGGCTTTGTTTCATCTGTATCTATAAGCTTTTAGGAATGTAAACAAATCCAGAAGAAATGAATTCAGTACAGACATAAGGCTCTGTCCATATACATATTTAACGTTTGTATTATCAGCTGTAAGTCTGTAAGTGTAGCTGAGGTATTTTATTTTTTTTTTTTTTTTATTATTTACTTTTCCCTGTTTTATTTGTTTTGCAATATTTATAGGAATATTCTCATGTGAACTTCACCAGAACTTTTATTTTGGTTTCCTAATTGATGTTTTTGTGTATTAAAAGTTAAATAAATACACAAGTTAAACAGGTAAGTAGCTAGACTTTGCTCTTATGGTTTTGGCTCCTCACCTGTGTTGTAGCTGGGGCCTGAATTACTGTGACCCCAAAGTAAATGCCCAGTTTTGCCCATGTAGCCTGGTTAAAAATATGTACAACTGTATTTATAGTTCATAGAAAACACGAACGTTCATAGCTGTTAAAACAGGCTCCTGTTGCTTCAAGAGATTTTCCGCTAAGCTAGGTTGCAGTGTACGAGCTGGACATGTGTTTGGTGTCAGCAGGTCAGTAGTACTCTTAACTCATTGGCTAAACAGCTGTAACTGACCAATAGTGGTGATCTAGGGGTGGGACTTGGAGAGAGAGCCGGAACGGGGAGGACGAAGAGAAGGAGGTTTCGGAGGAGTTCGGGAGAGGTTGCAACAGCATAGCTAAAATGTTAAATAAACTGAGTTAGTGTTCAGTAAATAACTGACCGTTGACTAACTTAAGGAGGGAAAACCGCAGTGATCCAACTTTGCTGCGTGTGTGCGCCTTCCCAGTGACTGTTTGTGCTGAACCCAGTCAGTTAGCGGTAGCGGCTAGCTTCACCGAGCGCCGGAGTTCTGCTCTCTCGGGTTTCGAGGAGGACATTACCGAGACAAGACTCTGAACTGACGGGTTGTTCAGAATTCCTCTGGCTTCGAGGAAGGACTGTACCCGCTTGCTTGTTGTATCTGCCGGGGGTAGTGAGAGACTGCAGCTATGCGGAACATTCCTGAAAACGAGGGAACGGTGTTCATTTGGCTCAGAGAGTAAAGAAGCCTTTGTCTGTTCTTAAGGCTCCACCGCACACAAGCACCATCACAGGCCTGCAATGGGGGGGTGGTGTGAGTGTGAGAGTGTGTGGGGGTGTGAGTGTGTGGGGTGTGTGCGTGTGTGTGTGTGAGTGAGTGAGTGAGTGGGTGTGGGTGTGTGAGAGAGTGAGTGTGAGTGTGGGCCCACATGTGCTTTAACCCGAAGGTTGAAGTCACTGAGTTTACATTGGTAATGTTGCACTACTGAGTTTACATGGTAATAGTGAGCTGCTGAGTTAACTGGGTTCTCGCCTGCTGTGAATGTACCTTTTGTTATTGGGGTGTTAAGTTCTTTCCTGAACATTAAGTTTTCATTCTGAAGTTGCCAAACCGGGTTGTTCTGTGAGAGAGATTCAGAGTTGTTGCTGTAGAAGTAGTTTCAGAGTTCATTCTAAGCTGTACATGATGAAGTAGTTTGCGGGTCAGAGGTCAGTGTGTTCTCTATGTGTGATTAAGTGTCTGTACAGCTCATGTTATTCTGTCTTCTGGATATCTGGGCCTTGTGACATACTGATACAGAGGCTCGTCTCCCAGCTTCCTGCTGCTACCCGGCAACGGGCCTGGGACTCAGGGTATTTTACACACACACACACAAGTAGATATGTAGGTAGTGTATATATCTCGTTCAGGAGGAGAACGGGCAACGCTCCTATATTCTATCCTCTCTGTATGCTGTAAACCTTCTTTTCCTTCAATAAATCCTTTTCTGTTATCCCTCAACGGGCAGTCCAGACTGAGTTTGTCAGATTTCCACGACAGTTCTGTCAGAAGCAGTGTGGATGGTTGTACGGGTAGGATGTACTGATTAGCTCTATCCTAAAATGCCTTGATAAACGTGTAACACCATTGATCTTGGTTAAACTGCACACAGAATGTAAAGCTTAGAGACACAGAGTGTGTTTAAATGGTGTGTGGTAACTTTATGCGCGTTAGAATGAAACTTCGATGATGTTTAGCTCAGTCATGTTTTGGTTATCAGTGGGGGGAGGTAGAGGGCTGTTTTGGCTGGGTGAGTGTACTACTGCCCCATGCTACTTTCATTCAGGAATAAACCTTCAGATCTCCAGTTCCTGGGGTGTGTGTGTGTCTTTGGTCTGAACTACCGTCTCGAGTCTGCTACATAAGCCTAGGTGGGGTTGAACTGCAGTATTTCAATAATACAAAGAGTCGTGCAAAGAGCAGGACACACTCAGGTACTGATGGGTGGAGGTTCACAGTGTCGGTGCTTTGTGGTGTTTAAGCCAGTCTATAATGTACTGAAATGCAGTAAGATGAAAGGACTACATCTGGTCAGAACACGATATTTAAGTAAAACATCTGTCTACGTCACATCTTCATTTCTGACATATGTTCAGCGTGTACTGTGGGTTTGTTTGTTGTCAGGGGAAACATGGTGGAGGGCAGTGAAAGCTCTCTTGAAATTTTTCAGCTGTCTAAGAGAAGTCAGTCTGATGTGTGGTACTGTTTAAACATGTCCATCATATTTTAATAATATCATAATACTCGTAAGTGTGATAATTTCAGCCTCTATAATTGAGATATTAAATGTTCATACTATGAACTTCAGCAGTTTATTGGTTAAGTCAGGTAAAGCCCTGTTTCCAGTCTAATGTGTAAACGGTTATTGTTCATGTTAATATTGATCTGTAAGTGTTTCATAGCTTTTAATTATAGAATTAATTATAGCATGACATTTATTTAAGCTTATTCATTTTTGTCATGCTTCTGGATTTCTCCACCACCTCCAATCTCCCAAACTCCATCTCCCAGAGTTCACTTCCTAATGACGTCAGCCACATGTCCAGAATTCACCAATCACACTCCATTCTCCCGTTCATCCTCCCCCCAGTACTGATTACATTCACCGGCTCCTCATTTCCCTGTTTGGATTTAAACCCCTCAGACACACTTTGTGAAGTTTTGCCAATTGTTTTTTTTGTTTGCGTAACGAGAAGTTTAGACTTCTCCTGTGTTTATCAACTTACTCACTTTTGGATTCTCCCTTTGGGTTCTGTTTACTGTTTGTTTTGACTTTTTTATTTACCGTATATGTATTAACACTCTCTAGTAATCCATTTAAAATCAATTATTAAAGAGAACACAAAGCTAGAAAGGTGGTAAAATTCTAATTTTTAGATCAGCTGGTACTTGGGTCAGCTGGTACTTCTGTATGCTTTTACATTATAAAGCGCCATGTCTAATTCTAGCCAACAAGACAGGACTGGTGTGAGATTTCTATGTTGGAATGTGAAGGGGTTAAAGAATCCGATAAAACGCTCTAGGGTGTTCACCCACTTGAAACGTCTAAATTCAGATGTAGTCTTCTTACAAGAAACACATCTTAGAAACAGCGACCATGCTAAGCTTAAGTGCCCCTGGGTTGTGGAACTCCAAATCTTGAGGTGTAGCAATATTGGTTAAGCGAGGGATCCAGTTTATCTTGGACAAATCATTTACAGACGTGAATGGCAGATATCTTATTGCTCGTGGTGCCTTATGTAATACCCCAGCCTTGTTAGTAAACGTTTACGCTCCTAACTTTGATGATGTAAATTTCATGCAAAAGTAATTTGGTTTTATTCCCTCTTTAAACTCTCATATTTTAATTATGGGCGGAGACCTCAGTTGCACAATTGACCCTGTCTTAGATAGATCAGGCATGCGCACTTCATCGCGTTCATAGACTTCTAATGCAGTATTAGATTTCATGTCTGAGAATGGGTTAGTCGATCCTTGGAGATTCTGTAACCCACATGCCAAGGCATTTTCCTTTTACTCTCATCCACACCAAATGTATTCCCGTATTGACTATTTCATTATTGACGGTTCTCTTATTGGTAATGTTGGTTCCTGTGATTATCATCCCATAGTTATATCGGACCATGCTCCCGTAACAGTAAATAACATTCTCAAATTATTATCGTTTCCCTACTCCCTGGAGACTCATTCATTGCTGTTATCTGATGAGGCTTTTAATAATTTTATCTCGATTTCAATTGACAAATTTATTGCCATTAATAAGAATGGCTCAGTCACCTCTTCTGTTCTATGGAAATCTCTTAAAGCCTACTTGCATGGGCAAATCATATCATACACAGCATATCGGAACCGATCGCATAAACCTAAATTGCAAAACTTGATGACAGAAATATCTGAGGTTGATAAACTTAATTTGTCTAATCCAACACCTGCATTATTGAAACGGCGCCTTGCATTACAAACCGAATTTGATCTTACTACAACAACTGATGCTGAGCAACTGCTATTACGTACACGTAGTAGTTATTTCGAACACGAGGAGAAACCCTCTAGACTTTTGGCCCACCAGCTTAAAAGACAGTCTTCTTCTCGCTCTATTTCCCTAATATTTAAGATTCACTTGGTGTTTTATGTTCTGATTCACCAGCTATAAATGCTGTATTTAAATCCTTCTGTTCTAGTCTCTACCTATCTTAATCCCTCTCTGATGATACTGAGATGTTTTCATTCCTCGGCCTGGAGTTTCCTTCAGTGAATACCTCGTCCACACACAAGCTTGATTCTCCCTTAGACTTAGAGGTGATTTCTGTCTTGATCAGTTCTATGCAAAACTGTTAGATACAAGGAACCGGGCGCGACGCTTGCAGAGCCAAAGTACCAAATGGGTTTAATAAACAGATTAGAAGCTTTACACAACAGCAAGACACGTTACAGCAAGACACGGGGACAAAACTGGGTCATAAGTCGAAAGGGAAGCCGAGATCGGAAACCGGAGAGGCAGCGAGAGAAAGGTAACCAAACAGGAGGGGAGAGCAGAACCAGAAGTCAGTAAACAGAAACAGGGTCAAGACCGAGAGGCAAACACAGCGAACGAAGCCAAAAGGGAAATACACGAAAAGAGAGGTCAAGGAGGAATGCAGGGTCGAAAGCCGAATAAACAGAATATCACAATAGAACGCTCAGAAATGCAATCGAAATTGGCAAAACTTCGCAACTAATGTTTGTTTGTGTGCAAGCTAAATACATGTCCTACACCTGATAGCAATCAATAGACTGAGAGTTAGAGCAAGGAGGATTGGCGGAGCGTGAGCATGTGGGTGTGACGTCATCGGGCTGTGCATTCTGGGGACTGGAGTCCGGAAGGGAATCGGAGGCAGACAGACCCACAGGCGTGACAAAAACAAATAAAACACCCGGCCCTGGCGGCTTTCCCGTTGAATTTTTAAAAGATTTCGAGAATGTCCCCTCTTCTCCTAGATGTGTATAACGAATCTTTCCTCTCTGGATCTCTCCCCCCCACTTTTATGGAAGCATCCATATCTCTCCTTTTGAAGAAAGATAAAGATCTCCTGTGCTTCATACAGACCTTTATCTCTCCTAAATGTCGACATGAAAATTCTGACAAAGCTGTTGGCTCTACGCCTGGAGAATGTTCTCCCTGAAATAATTTCTAAAGACCAGAATGGCTTTATAAAAGGCTGCCACCTCTTCTATAATGTTCGCACTCTTTTAAATACAATTTCCACGGGACATTCCTCCTCTTTTCCAGAAGTGATTATCTCATTAAGTAAAAAAAAAAAAAAGTACATTTGTGAAAAAGTGAGTGTTACTCAGTAAACTCCCTGGCTTTATCCCTTAACCAATCCGCAGTTCCATTTAAATATGCCCTGGCTGTGTTTAAGTACCTAGGTATCCACATCTCTCGAACACTGCCTTCCCTCTTCCATAATACTTTCTCTCCTCTGATTGATAAACTGAAATCGGACCTACAAAGATGGAGATCTCTCCCTTTATCACTTATTGGGAGAATCAATGTTGTAAAAATGAATGTCATGCCCAAGTTTCTTTTTTTGTTTCAAACTGTTCCGTTACTTCTCCCCAAATCTTTCTTCAAAACTTTGGACCGGCTCATTATTTCCTTTATTTGGGATGGAGTGGTTCCCAGGGTGAGGAAATCTTTGTTCCAGAGATTTAAATTTGAGGGGAGACTCGCCCTTCCTAATTTTCTATATTATTACTGGGCTGCCCACATTCAAAAGGTCTCGTGTTGGCTTCATTCCTCTAATTTGCTGTGGGCTAAATTATAAATTCACTCTCTTTCTTCCTCCTCAGTATCAGCACTTCTGGTGTCCTCTTTACCACTCAGGTTTCCAGATTTTACCATCAATCCCATAGTCCTTTCTACTCTCCGTATTTGAGCCCAGTTTAAACCAACGTCACCTTCATTATCATGGCCTTTACTGGATAACCATTTATTCCCACCCACCTTGAAGGATGCAGCTTTTCTTACCTGGCACAGTAGAGGTATTAAATCTTTACATAATCTTTACAAAGAGGGTATTTTTTGTAGTTTTCTCAGTTATTAGTTCTGCCCCCATCCCACTTAGATGCTTTTAAATTAGACACTGTGTCTCCTCTCTCTTTTCGGATTACACCCATTTACCTGTTGGATATCCCTCAGATGATTTTTTGTCTTTGGATACCTTTCAAAAATCTTGTATTTCCAATATTTATTCAAAGCTTATTGATTTGGACACGAGTTGGGCATTACCCTTACAAAGCAATGGTGGGATACCGCTATTGCCAAGGTACGGGTATGTGCACCTTGTCATATGTCATACCTCACCGTGTAATCTAAGTCACATGTTCTTTTATTGTGCTGCCTTGCGCAAGTTCTGGCACTTTGTAGGTGTGGACATTGAAATGAACTATTCCACAGCAATATTTGGCTTTCCTACGGATTTCCCCATGCTCAGTAGCAGACAGTCGGATATTCTGTCATTCACTTCCTTATTGATGAGGCGCTGCATTTTATTGTTATGGAAATCTCCAAAAAGCCCCTTCAATTTCAAGGTGGCTTCGCGATGTCCTGTACTTTCTTAGCCTTGATAAGATATGATTTACTTTGAGAGGCAACAAGGCTGCATTTCACGCAAAGTGGAGATATATATATATATATATATATATGGGGTATGATGGTATTGGGGGGAGAAAAGTAAAACGAAAGGGATAGAAAATTCTCATAATCTGAGTTGGTCCTTTCATTTGTTTGTTTATTTGTTGGTTTTGTCATGTGTGTGACCCAGTTTCAGATGCTGTTTATGCTGTTTTTCATCTGATTTGTCCTGTTTCTTGTTAAAAAAACAAAAAAGACTAGCATGTACAATTTAAACATCAATAAAACCCCTGAAACACTGGATATAGTAAATACAGTATCTACTCCAAATATAACCTTTAATAACTTTAATCTTGTTTCACTGAATCTGACCTTTATACACCTTTTCAGTACTGACTCAAATCTAAAGCTCTAAATAGTCTTTTAAACTCCTATTTAGTGAGTCACAGACTGACTCTACTGCCTCAGACATCTTTAAATATCTATGTAACTTGTAGTAGATATAAAAATGCTGATGAACTCGAATCACAACACTGACTTATTACTGATGATGATTTGATATGTGGTGTTTGTTTTGGACTGATGTGTAAAATCATTTCATCTCTCTGATCTCTGCTGGCTTGTGATGGATTTGTGAGAAGATAAGATATGCGGTGATGCGGCTGCAGTCTGTGTTTCACAGTCTCTGTTTTTGTATCTGGGGTAGAAGTACATCCTGTAGGACGTTTAGGTGAAATAGTTTTAAGGTACAGATTGACTCTGCTCTCTCTTCATCTCTACTCTCTCTCTCTAATCTTTCTTTTTTCCAGGGCTATTTCATTTCAGGAACATCAAGACATTCTGCACTTTGTACTCACATGTAGATCCCTTCTCTCTCTCTCTCTCTCTCTCTCCCCCCCATCTCATCATCTCGTCTTACTCATGGACATACTCTTTATCTTTGTCCCTCTCTCTCTCTCTAACACTAACACACACTCACTCTGTATGTTTAAAAGTTCTCTTGGTGTCATTGTGAGCTTAAATAGAGACTGTAATTCAGTAACTCACTTTAGTTTCTCCAGTTTACAGTGTGGATCCTCCAGTAGACCGGAGAGCAGCTTCACTCCTGACTCTCCTGGATTATTACGGCCCAGATTCATCTCTCTCAGGTGTGAGGGGTTTGATTTCAGAGCTGAAACTAAAGCAGCACAGCCTTCCTCTGTAATCCTGCAGTTAAACAGACTGTAGAGAGAAAAAAGAAAAACTCACATCATTATTAACATTCATAAACACCACACACTGAAAGAGAACCACACACAGATGAACATTCTGACCTTGTATCAGCTTGTATTAGTTTTACATTTCTAAAATAAATATTCACACACGTCTAAACATTCATATCAGTGTGGAGTCAGAAGGGACTGTTACAGACCTTAATGAGCTGTTGGGCTAAGTGAAAGAAAACACTGCTACAAAAAGAAACAGTCAACTGAAATAATGGAATGAATTTTACACCTCCCTCAAGAAGTAACTCCTACAGTGAGGTCTAAGATGTTCTGTCCTCTCAGTCAGCTGTGTATAAAATTTGGTGCACATTAAACAAAATGGGAAAGTGATAAAAAGAAAACATGGGTAGACCAAGAAAGACATAAGAGCATCAGGACAGGAAACTCAAAGCAGTATGTCCTGAAAATAACAGGCTAAAGATGAGCAGTCATGGAGTGGGAATGACTGGATGGGAGGTTTTCAGTTCTTTTGGACCTGCTGTGCTACTGAGAGGATATTAGAGGGTCAGCTGATGATGGAAGAGTACACAGACACACACACACACACGCACACACACACACAAACCAAAAAACATACAGTCCATCCCTTCCTAAACGCTGGCATTAACACTCGTACAAAGATGTCAACTGACTTTTTTTGATTTTGCTGTGAAAGAATAATAAAAAAAAAGAAAAAGCAATGTAGATGCTAAGCGGCTAGCCAGCTAACCCGTGATTTGCCTTGTCTTAAAAAGCAAAAAAAAAAAACATATTAAATTCAAGCTTTCAATAGTTAATAATAAATTGTGTTTTTAAAGTTACAGAAAATGCTGTGTAAAATATAATACAACTAGAAAATATTTCCCCCCCTGTGATTCTTCTGCAAGTCAGCTGGGTTTGGCTGACCGTCATCAGAACCTGACTCTGGCTTCATTCCCAAACTTTCACTTTTCAAATTTCAATTAAATCTGTAAGAATGCAATCATCAGGTACTAAGGCAGAGGGTCACCTCGGTCTCAGAGAAGCACTCCACTGTAAACTCCTTCCTCAAGTCCAGTCATTCCAGTCACTTAGTGCCCTTAAGTTTCATGTTAGCTAATCATTTAAAACCCTACACCTTAAACTAATGCTAAGCTAACGACAGAACAATTAACCCACAAAGTTAAGAACAACAAACCCGTGGACATTATCTTACCTCAGTCTTTAAACATGTGGTCTAATTTACATAGTCTGTAGTGTAGTACATAATCAATCACACACGGTGCCCTCTTTCTTATACATGGCTCTAAAGGTGTCTAGCTCCACTACCTGTTAAATCATCCACCAAAACTTTACAAAATGGCTGTAGTCTACAAAGACGGAGCTGTACTCCACAAAGATGGAGCCTATACTATTCCTATAGTTAAGGTGTTCTGCTAGTTATCACAAATGAAGTTAACTGTTTAGGGTAGCACCCTAAAAGAGTTGGCAAAGAACTGAACAAACTCAGAATTTTTTTTTTACTTGCTGGAAATTCCAGCTGGGACTCAGCAGTGAGCAGTGGGAGAGAGAGGAATATGAGTAGCTGGCATATCTATACTGATAACTCGGTTCTGGCATCACCAAATTTAGTCATATCAACTCAAATAAAACTGCTGAAAACACCAGAACATGTATAGAGATAATAGAGAAGAAGTTTAATCTTTAAAAGAGAGGAGAACATCAAGCTCCACTCTTACTCCAGGTGTAAATACATCCTCAGGTGTTTCTGTCCACCCTTCTACTGTGAGAAGATGCCTGAACACTATGGGTCTGAAAGGATGTGTGGCTGTTCAGGAAGCTCCTGACTGAGAAAAGGAGACAGACTTAACTTTGGAGTTTACTAGAAACATGGAATGGGAAAGCATCCCTGCACATTTCTCTGGAAAACTGAAAGCTAGTAAAGGATAAAACTAAATCTATAATAAAAGGTAAAGAGTGACACATACTGAAAACAGTTACATGTGGTTGATGGAGATTTCTGTGTAACAGTCTGCTCTATAACGTGTTTTCTGATTTTGTCTGTTGCTATAAATTAATAATTTGTACTTAATGGCTGTAAATGAATAAATGTTGGGTAGTCTGTGACTAGTCTACCCATCTCTATATACATACATACATAAACATATACAAATAAAGTCTTATAATGTGTGTTTAAACAACATGTGCATCATTATTTTATTTTTTGGATAAAATAATTATTTAAGATGTTAAAATATAATGTTTATGCTAGTATTATGATTGATCAGTACTATATCTTGGTCTACTGAATTATACCTGATAAATCGGTGACCTAGCTAGTTGACCATGCGGCTGCATCTTCACTATTTAATTACTTTCAGGCAGCAAAACATTAACACTCACCCTGGTAGATTGTACACAGACGTACAAAGCAGATAGTATGTTCCTTTAACTGCTAATAAACTTCAGATGTCAGCATGTACTGTAGACCTGCCATAAGTAGTATTAAACCCAGTGTGGTGAAACCGTGTTAGCTGGAATTAGCTAGGTGGTAACATGATACAGCCATCCACTAAACAAAGCCTACTTACAGAGTCACATTCCTGTTTTAAATTCAGTTTAAATTCAGTTCTCAAACAGTAGTCCACTTTTCTATTTTAACACCACCAGGCTCAACAGTGTGAGCCAGAAACCTGATAGGTTTGACTTAAAGAACATGTTACTTTTCCCTCTTTCTGTCCATCTGTATTTACCCTCTGTCTGAAATGCTCTGTTAGAGCTCTTGTGTCTTTAAGCCCCACCTCCTAATGAGCCCTGTGTGCTCTTATTGGCAGTTCTGATTTAGTTCTGATACCAGGCACCTGAAACAGTTCACTGAGTACTTGAGTACCTGTGCACTTCTCTAGAGGAAACAGAGGAGCAGGATCTTATATGTGAAGCATCAGGAAACACTAGGGAGTCTGTTCTGCCTCTCAGTTTGAGGCTTCATGTTGTGGTGAGGCCTTGTGATGGTGCACTCACCTGACTCATTACTTTTCACTGATAGTCAACTAGTTAAAATATCAAACCTGTTTTCTATTAAACAAATGTAGTTCAGAAAGCAAACCAAGGTCTAACAGTTCACTTTGCTCTTTAATTACTATTTCAGTCTCTTTATACTGGAACTGAGCGTCACCATTAGACAGATATGAGAGAATGAGTGAAAGAGAGAGGTGAAATGGAAAAGAGCAGAACTGATTACGCCAGTTTATGTACCCTCCTACTAAACCATGAAAACCAGGAAGGAAAGTTGGATTTATTTCATCAAAACGGGAGAAAAAAGACTAAACATACTGCAGATAACATCTCACACACAATGTATACAAAAACTACACACCGCTCTTTAATATCAGTGGAGTATGTTTTGGGGGTTCTCAGGATAGTTGTGACGGGGTGTTAGAACATGTTTTCAGTTGTACAGTCTTCACTGCTGCCATTCTGAATCAGCCCATGTGGTGTTAAGGACAGTCGTCGTAACGGTCTGTGTGCATGTAGTCCTTGGTTGTGCAGCCATCTGCCAATGGTGCTGGCACTAACAGGGTGACTCATGGAGGGCACCACTGCTCACTGCACGGCCTAATGTGAAACATGAATCTCGAATCATTTGCATGTCTCACAATGTGAAACCTACCCGCCAAGTTTCGTTGCTGTCGACCGATTCCTTCTGGGTACAACAATTTGTCCAAATACTTTAGACAGTGACTATGTATGTGTATATGTAGAGATTTTATTCATTAACTAAGACAAATTGTCGGTATGGCATAAAAACCTGGTCCCATTCTGACGGATGTCAGTTAGAGAACTGAAACCAGGGGTTTACAGATGGCCCCTACAGGGGGCCTCTACAGGGGGCCCCTGCTCTGGATATTTGCTCTGGCGCATCCTGTGTAGCAGCAGAGATAACAGATATCCTTGTGACTTGCAAACTCAAAGCAGTTTCTCAACACAAGACTTTCCAAAGCCCCTAGAGACAGACTCTTAAGAAATCCACTAAACTGACATTTTCCCTGCGTAACCAAACTGTGCTAGAACTGGTCTGTTAACTGTTTTAGTGATGGTTTGTTAAACTGCCAGTTTGGAATTCACATCCAGTCAGAATCCATTTTAGAACTGTCGATTTGAGTATGTTGATGTCTTCTTCCACCTCTCTCTGTATGTTTTGATTCTTGAACTGCAACCCAGTTTCTTTAATCAAAATTATTATTAACATTTTTATACCTTTTCCTTTTTATAAATAATTTAGAATCTCGCATGTGTAACTGTAGTTATTGGAACTGTGTTGACTGAATCAGGATTTAAAACACAATCCTCTAAATTATGTTTTACCTCATGGACTTCATTCCCATGTAACCTCTTAGCAGTAGGGTTGTTAAAGGTCAATAACTGGTTATACTTATTAACCTCAGGGTATATAGAATATATAGTATCTTAGATCATTTCTCTCATTTTGTTAACCATATTTACCTACATCCTACACATGAAATGCTTGTAGTAGTTTAATGATGATAAAATGCTTTGAAATTCTTAAATGTATGTTTATATGTAAGACACTTTTGTGAAAGAATGAGCAGACAAAGTGCATATGCATGTAGAAGTGAACTGTCCTCTCCTTTAGTTCGCCTTCAAGGCCTGTACATATACTCAGGTCAGACACAGAGATAGACGCTCGCTCGAGTCTCCCTCCGGACTGCATTCCGCTGAACAAAGCATCAAGAGCTGGGGACCAAATAAGCCAGCACCGACTTCCAGACAATGTGACCAGCTGTGAGTGGCCAAGCCAGGCCTGCACGTCATCCCCACTTCATGAGGAAGTCCCCCGATCAACCAGTGACTGAGCCAGCTGAGTACCAGGTTCCATTCCTGCCTGGACAATGCATAGGTCAAAGGACCACCTCTCTTGACCATGCTAAAGACCAGGCCTTCCTGCACTCAGCTCAGCGGTACACTTCCTGCACTTCCAGTAAGGTGACCACACACAGAATGCACTTCTATGGTCCAGTCCTCGGTGCTGTGCTTATTGATGATCTGCTTTTTGATAATATGATTTTAGATTAATTGTTGCATTCAGATTTATGCTCCAGCTCTGCTCATTTTCCACAAGATAGCTCCAGCAAACACTTCCTGTTATGGATATATTAATCCAACTCATCATTTAATGTTTTAATTACTTTGTTATTGTGTCCTGTCAATAAATTTATTTTATTAAAACTAATTTGGATATATGGCTCAAGACTGTGACAAGCTGTCACACCTCCAGGTCTTCTTAAAAATTTCCAATCTCCTTGACTCCATTTCCAACAGTGCACTGGCTCAGGGAACCAGACGCGATGCCAGCAGAGCCAAGAGACACAGGGAATTTATTAAGCAGATCTGACCATCACACAGCAGCAATAAAGATGGTACAGCGGCAACAGGTGGCAGTACAGGGGAATAAACCAAGGAAAAGCAAGGGTCGAAACCAGAAAACAGGGATCACAGGCAAACAGGTACATAGGGGTAAACTGAGAGACTGCGTTGAAAATACAAGCAGGGTCAAGACAAGATAGGCTGAAAGAAATGAACACTCAGGTTTGCTACTTAATAGCTAGCAAAGCTTCCTACGTGTGTGTGTGTGTGTGTGTATGTGTGAGAGGCTTAAGTACTGCCGGTGCCAGCTGGGGGAATCAATAGATGGGAGACGCGGATCGGGGAGGATTAGCGAAGTGCGAGCACGTGTGCGTGACGTCACCGGGCGGTGTACTCTGGGGACTGGAGTCTGGGGGAGCAGCGGAGTCAGGCAGGTCCGCAGCTGTGACATATCTGATGACATCACACTCACATGTCCCCATTCTCCCAATCACACCGCATTCTCTAGGTCTGACTCTCCTGAATTCTAAATTACACACACCTGCTGCTCATTCCCCTCACTCCATTTAAACCCCTCACAAACGCCCAGTCACTGCCAAGTTTTGACAAACCCCTGTTTGTTTTTCTCCTGTCTTTCACAGTCTGACCTCTTTTGTCTTTGACTTTCTCTGTTTTGCTCAGCCCCTTTGATTTGTTTGCCTGGTTATTTTGCCTTTCCGTTTTTGACTTTCCTTCTGTTTATCTCGACTACTCTCTTGGTTTTGCCTCTTTGCATTCGTACGCTGGTCTGTCAGACTTCCTGGTTTTCGACCTACCATTATTATGAAGTTTACGTTAAGTTTTAGTTAAGAACTCATCCATTTTGTTTGGTACGAGGTTATAACTGCAAAGGTACGAAGGTTTAAGGTATTGTATTAAAACTGGTTTTAAGGTACTGCATTACTGTATTAGTAACTAAGAATTCAGTTAATTATTTAGGATGTACATTGGACAGTTATGTCAAGTGGAGGTAAGGCAGGTAAGGTTTTGAGGTGAACCAAAGGATTTGTTTTCTTAATTTTTGGATAGAAAAACAATGGCAAGTTTGGTGGGAGTTTTGGTTTAGCCTCATTTTGATTATGCTTGTTGTTTCTGGTATGAAGATATTTCCAAGTACATTACAACTACACAAGTTTCAAACAAATTAGTTAGCGTTATTTTAAACATTTGCATGAGAACTCGTGTGGAATTGTCTAATTTTTAAATGCTTGGATGTTTAAAAGTTCAAAGTAGAGTTGCTTTGATACAGCTATGTAACGGACACCGCTGAGTCACATTATAATGACCCCCAGTCAACATCCAAATTAACTACTGTGTACAGTACGGACAGCAGCCAAACCTGCTGACTCAATAAGGTCCCGGTAGGTTGTCGCAGGTATCTGGAGCTATGCTGACTGCAGTGCATCCCACAGCTGCTGGAGGGTGCGTTTAGGAGGATCCCTGGGAGAATGTTGCCCTCAGGGTTCTACAGGTCATAGGTCAAACACCACTTGGGGACAGCTGACCATTTGTTGACCCTAGATAAGATCACACCCTCTTTTTTATATTTAGGGGGTTAAAGAGTGTATAAAACCTGTGTGACAACGGTCTCTCTTCAGACTGAGTTGGGCTGAGTTCAGACTGAACTGGACTGGCCTGTCTTTGGACGAGAGATGTGAGTAAACTGCAATCACCTTGAAATAAACTACTCCAACATCTCCAGCCTTCAGTCTCCTGACTCTACCCTTCTGTGCAAGCAAGAAAAGAAACTGCAGAAGCCATGACACACCTCCCCAATCCAAGCAATGCCGGCGGCACAAAATTCGGAGAGGAATTGTTGGTCTTTTGCAAAGAATTCAGACCCACAACCAGTGAGCTGCGACGCCTACTGATCAAGATGGGCACACACTGGGCTATAGTCTCCCAGAGATTCCAGGGGGAGACATGAGACTCGTCAATCCACAATGGGGCCATGAAGACAATACAGTATACCATGAGTGCATCACTGTGCTACAGCAGCACTTTACGATGGGCTTCTCTGTTCACATGGACGTGATGAAGACTGTGATGTGCAAGCAGGAAGATTCAGAGTCAGTCCACAGCTATCTGACACGACTCACTGAGGTGCACGACTCCAACTCAGGCCTAGAACGACCACAGGCCCTCGCCGGGAAGGCGGAGCAGTCACAGAATGGAAAGCGCATCTTCGCAGCTTCATAAATGGACTGAAACCTGAGATTGCTGCAGTGGTTAAGAGTCTCTGCATCGCTTGGGACTCAGGCAACCTGTCCCAAATTCAGCAGTACGCAGTGCACGCTGAAAAGCTTCTGAGAGAAAGGCAGAAGAAGACAGCTGAGAAAAGATGCAAAGACCTACAAAGGGCCACACTGATCATGCTACAGACGGCTCGCCTGGATGAGAGAATTGCGAGGGGGAGGAAAAGGAAGAGGAAGGGGCAGGGGTGCATTTAAGCCAGGAGGTCCAAACAGTCAAGACTTTTGCTGCTACAGATGTGGTAAACTTTGGGCACTTTGCCAAAGAATGCCCAGAAGTGGAGGGTGCAAGCCAAGGCCGAGACCAAGGCCAGGCCGACTGAGGGGCAGAGGCCGAGGATGGGGAGACAGCTGAGAACAGAGGAGGTAACACAACACACTGAGAATCTGTTAGCTCATATCAGACAGAAACACACACTCTCTGAACCAACCACAGAACAACACAGCAACACAATCTCCAAACGAGCCAGGGTGAATCAACGTTTTTGAACTACACAGCATTTCCTTTCACTCAGTTACCTTACGTGGCACTCAGTGTAAATGGAAGGCATATTTAACTTTTTAGTAGATTCTGGTGCAACCCACTCAGTGATCAGACAAGGGGAGTTCACAGTGCCCCCAGAGTTAAGTTCTAATACCATTCGCTCCATAGCAGCAACAGGCCACTCTGTATTGGAACATCTCTCAGAATGACTGAAACGTGTAACTGAGGATGGGCAGGAGACAGAACATTTAATTCCTGATTTCCTCCACCCTGTCAGTTTGCTAGGCAGATCTCCACTGCACTGCACGTGTGCATGAGGGTCTGGATGTGCATTATGAGGGGATGGTTTAAAGACTCTTGCAAACGCGAGTGGCTGAGTATACAGGCTCTATATTGGTCGGAACATTACTGTGCATGTTTAGTACAACTACATCATTGTACAAACTCTCATAGGGCCATTGCTGATTCCTCCACTGACTCTCCACAGTGTTGCCAGGCAGAACTGTGGAATGTAGTGAAGTTAAAACCTCATATCTCACTAGCAAAGCCAAATTCATGTGAGTGGAAGGGTGTGGGAGATGGATAAAGGAGTGTCCCCCACACAAAGTCACTGACTGGCGGTTAACAAAAGACCCCAGCATCCTCTACAGCCCTAGCAAAGGAGTCTTTAAACAATCTCTCTGTTTGTGTGTTCATGTTGAGCGCAGCGTTTGTACATCTACGCGCAGCGCAGGGAACTTCTCTCGTCTTACAGGAGAAACCATTCCAACAAGGGTGCACCCCAGATTGGCAGAAGTCCCAAAAGAATTATGGGTTACCGGTAAACATGATGTAGTCTTGGCTAGAAATGCTGAACCAGTTGTGATCACACCCAAATCAGAGTTCAGGCCTAGGCAGACTCGGTACCCCCTAAAACAAGAGCTCATCGATGGCATCAGGCCAGTTTTTAAGTCTTTACTGAACGCACGAGTAATTGCGCCAGATCGAGCAGTGTGCAGCGTCTAGACTGCTATCTCTTTTGCTATCTCCTCACAACCCACGTTTACGCTTTTCTTTTCGTTTTTCTTTCTCTTTCCTTCTCTCTCTCCTCCTTTATCTTTCTCACAGGTTTTCTTCCCCGCTCACTCACCATGGCGATCCCTGATAACCGCGCACTCCAGCATCTGGACGCAGAGCTGGCACGGCTGGACCGGCAGATCGCGGCCCTCCTGAAGAAGCAGAACGAGCTCCTTCAGAGGAAGTCGCAGCTCGAAGCTTCCAGGGGTGTTTCCCACTGGTCAGCCTCCTCTTCAGCGGCTTCGGAGGTCTCAACCTCGGTGCTTGCACCACCCAGACCTCAGCACATGCCAGGACATGCCATCTTCACCCCGGTCCCACAAGGAGTCTGGAAACGCCAGTGCTGCAGAGGGTCTACCAGACAGTCTCCTCCACCCCAGCCATCCTTCGCCCACGACAACCGGTTCTCTGCACTCAGCTCGCCGCCTACTCCAACACCAGCTTCTCGGCCCCCGTCGCCCGCTCCAGCACCTCGGGCCTCCTCACAGGACTCTGTTTATGTTATTGGTAGTTCTATCGTCCGCCATGTTGAAGTAAATGGTGCTAGAGGTGATGCGACTGTTGCCTGTTTTCCAGGTGCTCGGGTCCTGGACACAGCCAGGTGTCTCCCCACTGCGCTCAGCAACCGCAACGCCTTCTGGACCGTGGTCATCCATTTGGGGACCAATGACATTCATGCCCGGCAGAGTGAGGTCCTGAAGGAGCACTACCAGGCGCTGCTGGACACCGCCAGGAAAGCAACGAACACCAGGATCGTCATCTCCGGACCTCTCCCCACCTACAGGGCTCCCAGTGGTTCAGCAGGCTCTTCGGGCTGCAGTCCAGGCTTCGCAGCTGGTGTGTGGCCAACGGCCTCGGTTTCGTGGACAACTGGTCATCGTTCTGGGAGCAGCCGGCTCTCTACCGGAGGGATAAGCTTCATCCAAGTCGTCTAGGATCCCGTATACTCTCCCGGAACATCGAGAGGGCCGTCTGCTGACTGGGAACTGAAGGCCATGTAAGTAGTGCTGGTAAACAGACCCTAGCTAACTAGAGATCTCAGCACATGTTATACTGCTAATGCTGCAAACAAGGCTGGTACTAATGATGTGGCTAACAGAGCTACGAATACTCTTACTGCTACTGCTAGTCATGCTAATACAAGCATTCTCAATAGCCCAACTAGTGCCATGTCCTACATCATTGAGACTGTGTCTGTTACCCGTCTCGCTCGTAAAAGTCGACGTAGAACAATCTGTCCTAACAATCTCGTTAAAATCAATTTAACGTCCTGTAGTGGTAGCGCTACATGC
>JAMWET010001728.1:312500-315986 GCA_024036415.1 Prochilodus magdalenae | reverse complement strand
TGATGCAGGGGTTCAAACAGAAACACAAAGGTCCAGCTCAGTTTGTGCCATTCAACAAAAATCTAACCGTCTTGGGAGCCACAACGTCATATGCTAATTTTATTGGTGTCATGTTTTAATATCTTGGCTGTAAATATGTTTCAGTCTGAGCTAATGTCTTAGTACAGGCTAAACCATGTATTCATTCACTCGTCTTCTGAGCACCTTAACCTTCCGGGTTGTGGAGGGTGCTGGAGCCTTTCCCAGCGCTCGCTAGGTGGAAGGCAGGGAACACCCTGGACAGGCTGCCAGTCCAACGGAGGACACCAAACAGTATAAGACACATGAGAATGGTTGGTTGAAGCAGCAGTTATACACGAACTCCAGCATTTAAGACCACTTACTGTTACAACTGTGTTTGCACTCTCAGCAAAGCCTGCAGAAGGGGATCACATTCGTTTTATCTAAAAATCTAGCTCTGCTGCCGAGCCACAAGGGGGCAGTAACACACTTGAGTCCTCTTCCGTTCCTCTATTTAGTAATCACTTGTAGTTACATGTTCTGTTTGGACACTCGATGTACCTAATTGGCCACCTGGTGTAGTATCTATACCACATCCATGCTAGAATGACCTCAGCTCTGGGGGCACCACACCCAACACTATCTAGCACCCTTATTTTTAGAAGTGCAGGATGAGTAAAACGGTCCACATGTGCGGATTTAGGCCGGACAGTCCATTGTTTCAACTCCCAGTTCTCTGTCCAGCACAGTAGCTGGACGGACGCCTATATGTGCTCTTTTTGGGATGAGCTATTTAAAATGTTCGTGCACCAACAATATCATGTGTGCCATAGGCTCACGTCCATGTCATGCCTTGCTCTTCGTAGTTAGAGGTCATGTGACATTGTGACTCGCCTACCGGCTACGCGCAGACTAATTAATAGTAAGCTCCCGTCTGACTAATAGGTTATGATGCCCCGCCCCCTGCCCCTACTTCATGACACCCTCTTTTTTGGGGTTATGAAAGTGGCCACCCTAAACGGCAGTGATTGATGGAACAGCATAGCGTGAGGAAGTATCACAAACAGAGAGTGTTCCTACGGGTGGAGGGTATGGGGTGTGGTGGAACTAGGCTACTTTGTATTCCTACCTCACTGCCAATTAAAGTCTCCCGTGTAGCGCTTTGTGTGGATGGAGCTGACTGTATCTCTGCACTAGTGGAGAGTTTGCAAGGAGCCCCAATCTTCAAGACGAAGGAGCAGTTCTGCTAATGAGATGAAGCCTCCTTCAGTCTCGAGGCAGCATTAGGTGCTATGTGTTCATTTCAGTCACACTGACATGCTGGAGTTATTGAGTTACTGATGCATCAGTTAGCAGAGCTGCTGTCCTACAGGACCAGTCGAGTCTTTGTCTGTGTGGTGTTTATTTGAATAGTGATTCATGGACTCACTCATGAACATCTCACATATACCTCATATCAGTACGGTCCAGGGAACAGCAGCGCTGCAGGAGAGAGTAAAACTTCATTTACTGTAATGGAAGTCAGTGGAACCAGACTCTCTCCAAGCATTTGTGGGCCGTTTTGTTGGTCCATTCATCATGAAGTTTTCACCAGGTGTAAGCAGCAGCTGCTGTGCTCAAATGAGGCATGAAAGTAGAAATCCACAGAAATGGACCTACATGTTCAACTTGGACAGCGACAATGTGCATACTGAAGAGACACTGAAAACTTATGTTTACGCTGGTCACCTCCTCGGCCCAAACACAGTTGGTTTGTTAAGTAACTCACTCAGTTAAGATAAGATAAGATGTTTGTGTGTGTGTGAGTGTGTGTGTGTGTGTGTGTGTGTGTGTGTGTGTGGTCCTGTGAGTGTGTGTAGTTAAGTGTGTGTGTGCATGTGTGAGTGTGTGTGTGTGTGTGTGTGTGTGTATAGTTTAAGTGTGTGTATGTATGTATGTGTGCGTGTGTGCGAGCATGTGTGTGTGTATAATTTAAGTGTGTGTTTGTGTGTACGTATGTGTGTGTGCGTGTGTGTGCGCGCGTATGTGTGTAGTTAAGTGTGTGTGTGTGTGTGTGTGTGTAGTTTAAGTGTGTGTGTGTGTGTGGGTGTGTGTGTTTGCGTGTGTTTGTGCGTGTGTGTGTAGTTAAGTGTGTGTGTGTGTGTGTTTTCTGGTTCTCACCAGAAGTAACCCCAAACACACAGAACCAGTCAGCCTTATACATTCACAATACACCCTGCGCAGGACCCCACAAATTACGCAAGCCCCCTGCGCCTTTGGGTCAAAGCTGCTTACGAATACAACTTGTGAGAGGATGAAGTAGAGCTATCCATCTGGTGTTTACGACAGTGTTTACAAACTACAGCTCGGAAAAAAGACGCCTGCATTCAGCACAAGCCTGTGTTCATATGTGCATGCACTTAATAAACTGAGCTTCGCTGCAGCTGCATCAGTGGAAACCAGTTCAGACAGTATACGGGCACACTGCTCATAGGCGAGCATCGTTTCATAATGAGACTGTGTTGCTGAAGCTGGTTTCCCAGCCGGTTCTATGAAAGCTGGATTGGTGATAAATCTGCTGACATGGCAGGCCAACGAAGAGTTGCAATCTGGTGGAGGCTTTCTTGGGGAACCCTTGCTGTGTGCGGGTGAGCATTGTTCTGCTGAGAAATGCCGGTTGGAAGCAACACGTGTGGTCGGAGGATGTCCTGAACATATCGCTGAGCTCATATCACTACTAGGGGTGACCGACAGTCGTATACCAAGGCTCCCCTGATCATCACCCCAGCAGTTGAGGCAGTGTGTCGCTCCACAGGAAAGGCTCAGCATGAGGCCTTCATACAGAACTGTTGTCAGATCCCAAACAGAACCTGGATTCCTGGCTGGGTTTTTCCAGGGTCTGCTTTCCCCATGTGGGCGTGGGTTTTCTTCCAGGTGCTCCGGTTTCCTTGCACAGTCCAAAGACATGCAGTAAGGTGAATTGGAGATGCTAAATTGCCCCCATGTGTGAGTGTCTGTGTGTCTGCCCTGCACTGGACTGGCGGCTTGTCCAGTCTGTGTCCTGCCTTCTGCCCACTGAGTGCCAGGATCTAGCACTGAATCCACATCCCAGAAGAGCTCATCCTGTTCTGTACAGCTGTACTATCCTCTATTCTTAGAGCAGCAGGTGCAGCAAACTGTATTAACGGAGGGAGTGGGATTGCTGTGGGAGTGCTGGGGCGTCAGGTGTGACTGTGTGGCAATTGCAAATAGATTACATGGCTCACAGGTCAAATCCTAGTCCCCCTTTGAAGAATTCGACTAAGGGCCACAGGAACCGGCTCTGCCAACACATTCCCAAACGAGTAATCTGGGCTTGTTCTGAGAACACCAGCAGCTTCTTTGTTTGTTGATCTGCATATGCTCTCCTTCCTGAGCGCTGTGATGGATGGATGTCGGCAGATGAAGTGTGGGCATTTGTTTTGGCCTGTTCCGTTCTGTGTTGCAAAATACAGCAGGGCTCTTGGC
>JAMWET010001728.1:135000-307500 GCA_024036415.1 Prochilodus magdalenae | reverse complement strand
TTTCTGCTCAAACACACCTGATTCAACTCACCTGGTAACTGCCAAGTGGGCTGGACCAAGTTCTACGAGCCTTTCAGGACTGGATTTGTGCAGCTTCACTAACCCTACTGATGGATGAGAATTCCAGTTTGAAGGATCCAACTAAATTCCAACTGGTATCCATTTATAAGGGCACCCAATGGAAAACTTCATTACAGTCTCACATGTACAGACATGCCTTATAGCACCGCTACATGTTTTATCCACTGGAGGGGTCATTACATGAGCACCTAATTGGGCACTTCATCAAGTCTTCTCATCTGGAGTTCCCCATACTGCACTGCATCCCATTTTCTGGGGCAAGGGCAACTTTGGGACATGTAGGGGAGGCATAGAGGGCACTTTCCCACAGTTTCACCCCTAGAGAGGTACTGCTAAAGATACGTTACACAATATCATGATTTACTGCATGTAGGGCACCCCAGAGGACACTCATGTGAAGGGCAGCCAAAGGGGCACTTACCCTCATTTTTCACCATTTAAGAGGGCACTTTAGAGCTGCTCTTTCAACCATGGTGGCACTGGGGGGAGGGGGGAGGGGGCAGCGCACCAGTGGGTGTACCTTAAGTGAAGTAAATGTATCACAGAAGGAGAAAGGATTCAGGTTACACATAAAATTAAAATTCAGCTGCTCTGTATTTACTATACATATAACTGAGAAAAATGAACACTCCAGGAAGAAGCTGCTGCTTTATTTGAATGAACGCAGCTGGGCCTGCAGATCCTCCACACCTGTAGGTTGCTGAAGCCCCATAAATGCTCGACCAGGCAGGCCAAAGAGGTGTTGCAATCTGGTAGAGACATTCCTGGGAAAACCCTTGCCATGTGGAGACGAGTGCCAGTTGGGAGCCCTGCCATGAGAGGGAACACATGTGGCTGGAGGATGTTCAGTAATGTTAGACAAAAGACTTCGAGACCGACGTGTGCAGAATTAAAAAACCAGGGACGGTTTATTCACAAACAGGCAAGCTCAGTAAGCACCAGCAAACAGCATAACAAAAGGAGAAGCTAAACCGGAGTCAGAGACAGGCGGAGGTCAGAACCAGGTAGAACAAGCAGCGAGGGCAAACAGGTTTACAGGGGAAGACCGAAGGGGAAAACCAAAGTGAGAAAGCAGAGGTACAAACCGTAGAGTCAGAGCACGAGCAAAAGAGCAGTAGAGGAACGAAGGGAGTCGGAAACCAGAATGAGACAACACGAGAAAGGACCGCTCAGGCTTGCTAAACTAAGTTTGGCAAAGCTTCGCAAAGTGTGAGTGTTTGTGTGTGGCTCAAATACAGGAAGTCAGTGATTGCTAACAGCTGTGGCTAAAACTCAGGTGACCTAGAGCATATCACGGAGTCCGAATGGGGGTGCATAGACCTGACGTCATCGAGCGTGGCCCTCTGGGAATTGGAGTCCCGAAGAGCGGGGAAGCTGGGAAGACGCGGAGGCGTGACAAGTAACTATCGCTGAGCTGTTAGTGTCCCTCGTATCACTACTAGGGTTGACCGACTGTCAGTCGTGTTAGGGCGACATGGCCCTTCAAATAAACGGAGTGTTATAAGAAAATTCCCAGAATGCCCTGCGGATCATCAGCAAGACGGCTGCAGAAGCGACCAAAGAGAAATAGATCCAAAAATAAAGATAAAAAAAAAAAATTCACTGAAGTTTCGGTCACTACCTAGAGACATTTCCCGTTCCACCTTAAATGGTGCAGCAGTTACATTCTGGTACCTGAGGTAGCTAAACCATTTAAGGTGGAACGGGGAAATTCCATCATTAAGCTGAAGATTAAAAAAAATAAATACCACAGAAGAATTCTGGGTGGTGATAACGAATAATGGTCATCCGCCTCTTTGCCAACATATGATGCCCTAAATGTATTTAAGCAGTGAGGAGCTGAACTTTACCCTCCTCCGATGTCACTGCAGATTGGCAAGGTCGCCTACAGAGCACCGCTAGCCGTGCTCTTGTTTATTGGCTGGCTCGTTAAATTGACTGATGTGTAAAACTGAAGTTGTGAATGAATCGCGAGCGCCTATGCTTTTCGGCTGTTTACACGGAACCAGCTGAGGAGAACTGATGACGTATCTGGTTCTTAAGGGTTTGTCCCATTTCATAGGGGGAACATTTCAACCACTGAAGAGGAGGAGGGCCCCTTGTAACTCGAGGGGAGGGTTTCATACGTCGGAATGGTGCAGGCAGAGTGTCTAAAGCAGGTGCCACTGTGTCTGGATGGTGGACAAAGGAAGCTGTGGGAGCTGTCAGCGTATCACAATGATCCTCTCGTACCGGTGGGTATGTATGGGCATGATCAGAAGCCTTCTCAAAGTGTGTGCGGGCTGGGGAGGGTTGTCTTCCCCTCACGTAACCAGTACCACAACCTTTATTCATTTACATATCTGTCTAAGGCAAACTGCAGTTACTGAGTTTTGCAGCACACCCACATTTCTGAGTTCTTCTGATTTTTTTGTCACTGAGTGTATTTGGAATAAGAGGCGGGAAAGCACAGTGCGTTAAAACAATTAGTATCTGAATCTTTCCCTAAAGGCTTTGAGTTATTTTGGTCAGAAAATAATTCACCATTTACCACTTTTAGTATTGTAGTCACAGCTATAGTGATTTGAATCCTGCTTTGGGCCCCTAAACCTGAGGCACATGCTGGCTGTAACCTGGTACCCGGACATGTCTGTTCCTGTCAGCCAACCCGGCGAATACTGTCCTGATTTAGGAGCAAGGTTGGGCAGGTGACGGCTCTCGAAGTCAAGGCCCATGGATCAGTGTCCATATCCGAGTTCCCTGCTTGGCCATCACAGACTTTTTTTTTATCTAAAATGGCACGGCTTCCTTTGCTCTGGATTTCCGGTCAAACATCTGTCATTTGAGGCTGTCATAGAGACCTGATTTGGGGAGGAGCTTTGGCTCTTCACAAAGGAAACAATGAAAGCTGCTTTTTTAATACCTATCAAAATTGCACCAGCTGTCTGAGAAACCGCTGCGAAGCTGTTTTGCCTTTGACCTGCATGCCTGGAGGAAGGTTTAGCAATCTTGATCTGCATTGTTGACATTTCTGTGAATTCCCGCCCTGTTTTAAAGTACCCACGCATGCGGTACGATGTCTTGGGCTGGCAGCTTAAACAGAGATCCTAGCCCCCACTCTATGGACCTAGCATAGACAAACCACCTGTGGTTCCATAAAGGACCTTTTAGACAGTCTGCTAGCATTGTGAACAATAATGTCGATTGTCCATCCCTGCTCACAGTGGACGGTTTTTAAGGACCTACAGAGGCTGCCTCCACCTGGGCGCATTGCCCCAGGCCAGGTCACTGTGAAAGGCTCATAGGGGAAACAACGTTTGCTGTTTTGGGATTGCGGTGCTGTTGGAAAAGGAAGATAAAAGTTACCCAGCAGCAATAAATGAATGATGAATTCAGACTGATTATGATCAATATTCATTGAGCATACACATAACAGAAGTAGTGTCTGTATGGAGTCAGGGCCAGCCACATAATTTGCTAACAACATCCAGATGTCCTTGTCAATGGATCATTTAGGGTTTCCTAATTGGTCCTTTGATAATCCATCCCATGCATCTTGTTAGCCTCACACCAGTTCCCTGCAATGGGGTGTGGTAGGGGTGGAGGTGGGGAGTGACACCTGGTCTTCTGTATGTGTGACTCTTGACAAGAATCTACTGGCGGACCACGGTGCATTCAACACCACAAGATGACCCTCTGCCTTCCTGGGTCATACCTATGACAGTCTGTCCAGACACCATTTTACAGTACTTTGGTGACGGTGACGTGGTGTTAAGGTACAGGCCAATCTGGCATTAATGTATTCTGTTGTTGGTGCAGTCGTCTTCCAATGGTGACTGTGGCCACTAACAGGATGTCTCATGGAGGACATCCACTGCTCGCGAGTGCTGTAATCGTGGCTGTTGATCATTTTTGCATATCCCACATAATGTCCGACCTAACCCCCAAGAGTCAGTTTCTGTTCTGTTATATTCCGATCTGGGTGCTTCTCCCTTTGTGTAGGTTATTCTTTTGATGGTGAGTGTTCACTCCAATCGGTGGTGTGCTCCTGTAGTGGAACGTATTTTGGGAAAGCAGAGTAGAGGAGTTCCAGATCAGGACAAGAGCATCAAAAACCTGACTTGATGGTAGAAGACAGCGAGGTGCAGAGCATTTTTGCCCCGCATGCGTGCCAGCACTGATGCACTTGAGAGAAGAAAGCTTGTGCTTGTTGTAAAGAAAAGAGTCCAAATCTATCACTCTCCCTCAGATTCCCCCCCTGGGACATACCATCAGCGGTCTCGCGAGAACCAGCAAACAGTTCGGCATTCACAAAACACAGAAGGAATCCCCGTTCGCTCTCCCACACCTCCCGCCTTGGGCACGTAATAGCGAATATACACAGTGCTCCTTATACAACACAGGACCTGCATTCGTCCTAAAACAGTGAACCCATCTCAATCAATCACCCAAACAACACCTCCACGCTGGGGGGGGGGGGGACAGGCTCGAATGGAAACACTGCCATGAAGGTGAGGTGAAATGATGAGGCTTGAACCGTTTGTGTGTGTGTAGTGTGTGTCTGTGTGTGTCTGTGTGTGAGTGTGTTGTGTGTGCTGTGTCCCTGTGTGTTGTGTGTAGTGTGTGTGTTCCCTGTGTGTGAGTGTTGTATTGTGTGTGTGTGTTCCTGTGTGTGTGTGTGAAGCGTGTGTAATATGTTTTTGTGTGTTATTTGGTGTGGTCGGTGTGAGTGTCTGTGTTGGGTGTGTATGGTTTGTGTGGTGTATGTGTGTGTCAGTGTTGAGTGTCTGTGTGTGGGTGTGTGTCTGTGTGAGTGTTTTTGTGGTGGATACGTGTGTGTGTGTTATACATGTGTGTGTGCGTGTGTGTCTGTTGAGTGTGTACATGTTGGTGTGTTGTGTTTTTCTGTGTTGTGTATGGTGTGTCGTGTATGTGTTGTGTGCGTGTGTGTGGTCTTGTGTGTGTGTTGTGTCTATGTGTGTGTGTGTGTCTGTTGGTGTGCGTGTTGTGGTCTGTGTGTGTTTTGTGCGTGTGTCTGTGGGATGCGGTGTTGTCTGTGTGTGTTGTGTGTTTGGTGCTGTTGTGTGTGTGTGGTGTCTGTGTGTATCTGTGCCCTGTGTGGTCTTGTGTTTGGTGTCTGTGTGTCTGTGTGTTGTGTGTTGTGTTGTGTTTGGTGTATGTGTGTTTGGGTGTATGTGGTGTGTTGATTTGTGTGTGTCTGTGTATTGTTTTTGTGTATGTGTGGTGTGGTGTGTATGTGTGTGTGGTTATTTTGGGTGTCTCTGTGTGTATGTGTGTTTGTGGTTGGGTGGTCTGTTGTGTATGTGTGTGTAGTGTTGTGTTGTGTGTGTGTGTGTGTATTGTGTTGTGTGGTATGTGTATGTGTATGTGTGTGTGGTGTGGTGTTTGTGTGTGTGTGTCTGTGTGTGTGTGTGAATGTGTAAGTGTGTGTAGTGTGTGTGTGTCTGTGTGTGTGGATTTGTGAGTGTTGGTATGTTTGTAGGTGTATGTCGTTGTGTGTGTGTGTGTGTATTTGAGTGTAGTGTGTGTGTGTATGTGTGTGTGTGTCTTTGTGTTTATGATGTGTGTGTGTGTGTGTGTATAGATGTGTGTCTGCGTGTCGTGTGATGTGTAATGTGAGTGTGTGTATGTGTGTCTGTGTGTGTATATGTGTGTGTTTGTGTGTTGCCGTGCGTGTGTAGGTGTGTTGTGTGTGTGTGTGTGTGTGTGTGTGTGTGTGTTTGTTGTGGTGTGTTTTTCAAGCTTATCTATTACACATAGAGGAGTGCAATGTTCCCTGTGGCTCTAGATGCATCACAGAGGCTTCTTGCACAACCGTAGGTGTGGTAATATTGCACCACTGGAACGAACCTGTGGCGCGCACTCTGATCTGACTGTGATGGGAGCTATTTATAGACTTCAGAGGCCTGTTTGAGTATATGACACCAGCTCGGTTTAGAAGCTCGAGTGTGATGGAATGAGGGTCCACGCTGACAAGCAGGGGGTCCGAGGTGGGTAATATGAATCACAGCCATATAGTGACAACAGAGTTGCATGACAACTGCTCGGATACATCAATCAGTTCACTCTATCCGCAAATTTTGAATCTTCCAGGGAAATCCCTCCCCCGCTCCATCCCCTCCCCAGATCACGGTCCCATCCCCTTCCCCCCCGGCTTCCTCCCCCGCTCCCCATCCCTCCCCCATCTCCCACCTAATCCCCCCTTCACCCCCCACAGATTCCCCAGCCCCCCCTCCATACCACCTCCACTGGCTGGTAAGCATGCATTTCCAGAGTGACCCCCCATGAACATACAGCCTTCAAAACAGCCAGTTAACATATCTGAGTCTCTTGGGAACACCTCCTTATGGTGTGATTGAAGGAGGGTTTATTGGTTCTTTGCTTTCCCATAACAGCTTCTGCTGCTCTGGAATACCATTTCCACTGCCATGCTGAACATTGCTGTAAGTATTGATTTGCGATTCACCACAAGAGGCGTTATTCAGAAGCCAGGGCTGATGCTTTGATGAGGCACAGTCATTTTGCATGGGCCATATTTTCCAATGTGTTACTTTCACTGTGGAGGGTAATATAGGTCGGCTTACTGTAAAAGGACATAATAAACAAACTAATGATTCGTAATTAATACAGATAGCTTCTAAACCTAACCTGAATATAATCGCCGTCTACGGAAAAAGGATGGACCAATTAAAAAGATGAAAAATATGCATTAAAGATACAGACTAAACATTCGGGGGTGCAAGATGTCAGCAGGATCAGTAAACCCTGATATAACATGGGCAATATATCGGTGGTTTAGTGTCCATGAGTGTCCAGGAGTGCAGATGTACTGGATATACATTAAGTGTCAGTAGTTGTGACCCTAAGTAGTGTTTGGCTCTCGCGGACAAAGAATCTCAAGTATCTCTCCAAAATGGCAACTTCACCAGAAGTCTAATGTAGTCAATGGAACCAGGACATTTCTCAAACAGCTCTCTTGGTCCATTCATGCATGAGACTTCTCACACATTGTAACGCACTAGCTATCGTGTTCAAATGATGCTTAAAAAGTAGAATGTCCCAAAATGGAGGTAAAAAAAAAAAACAATTTTGTTTTCAATGGACCGTGACGTATATCCTGATACCCACATATCACTCCTGATGTACCCCAGTATGATACTCCTTCCATATCTCCACTCCCCTCTAATATATAATTCAGTGGTGTACGAACTTTGATAATCTTTTCTGCACAGTGTAAACAGCTCTAGCTCTCCTTTTAGCTTAGCGAATATTAATGATGGACCGAACCCCCCAATGAATCGCTCCAAACCTGCTTAGGACATAACAACGTTTCTATTCATCTTCCACTGCAGGTGAAGAACGCGTGCTCATATAGTATATAGTGTAGAAATTAGATAGTGTAGAAATGAAAGGGCCGAAGTTCACACAAACTGGATGACTAATCTGCACCTATGAGCAGCATGCGCGTCAGCCAAATGTTTTCCTCTGCTCTTGAACCTTCACTTTAGTTTGGATTAGCAGAATTATGCTTATTAAACAGCATAAATATACTGCGGGATGGCAGGCTCCCTGGGCTTAAGCCCTTAAAAAGACTGTCGGAAAGTCATTATGCAAGGTTCACGCCAGGATGGGCCGAGTAAATTAAAGTTTACAGCACTGGTGCTAATTTAAAACAGCCATGAGGAGTTAAACCTTTAAACTGCTTTTCATTCTGTTATTAATCGTCAGACTTTTCATACAGTAATTATTACAGACAATTAAGAAACTGATACAAACTATTTAGTCACTACTGTGGCATATATAGCACCTGCTATTAAATATTCAGTATCTACTATGAATCATTCAGTACCTACTATGAAGTATCTTATCTTACTGTAATGATTTGAATGATGTTATGATAATTTCTTATGAGAACAAACAGAAAAAAGTCAGAGGTGTAAATTTGAACCTGTCTAAAAATGGTATTACTCTTATAGTCTAAAAAAAAAAAAATAGTTGCACCCAGAAGGAATCAGCTGACAACAATGAAACTTGGTGGGTAGGTTTGACATTGTGAGACATTCAATGAATTCAGGTTTTCATGCTTCGTGGGTGCATGTGAGATAAGCAAGAATGGGCCTGCCTTACCCAACCGCCCGATTGGTACCCACAGTTGAAAACCCCTCCATGAGTCATCCTTTAGGTGCCAGCACCATTGGCAGACTACTACACGTCGCAGGACTACATGCTGCAGGACTATTAACGAACCGCTGCCCTTAACACCACTTCGCCAAAAACTGCTATGGGTGTTCGTGCCAGACTGGTCATGGAGAAACTCAGAATGTCAGCGAGTCAAGACAAACCAAGGAATCCATGTGTGGAGGCATCGTGGTCAGCATCTAGACGATCACATGTCTGGTGTCACTCCACCTCGATCTATACTGCCACCATCTGCAGGAACTGTGTGAGAATATTCAAGCTGCATGGTTGGATTATCACAGGGACACATTAGGAACCTCTACACCTCCATGCTGAGACGTCTGGCATGTCTGACGCCCATACTGAGAGACACTGCTTCGGTATGTGTAGCTCATAGATATTTCCCATATCAGTCTAAATGTATCATAATTCATTATTCATGGTAATCTTATCCTTCCCAACACACCACTGCAAACCCACACAATTTCCTTCTGGCGCAGCTGTCCTTTTGATGATGTGTGTAAACAGAAGTGCTGCTTTCCACTGCCGGGGCTAGCCTTGCCGAGCACAGGGGATGAAGGTTTTGCTGAACTTGTGACCTTCCTCCAGACTGGTAGGGAGTAAAGAGAAAACAGAAGGAATGCGGATATGGGATCATCTGCTGATAAGTTTGTCCCATTTGTTTGATGGATTTATTAGGCAAATTACATAGTGAGCATTAACAGCAGATGATATAGTAGCTACTGCGATGTGAAGGGTTAAAGTCATTCAGGGGAGAAATGAAGGTCCTCCAGTCTGTCTAAGCTTGTTCATAATCTATAGACACTCAGCCTGGCTGCCCGTGGAGATGTCCAGTGGCTGTGTGCGTCCAGCAGCCTCATGAAGTGTGATCGCTGGAGCGGGTCAGCTGTCTGACGCACTTCTGGGAGAGATAAGGTGCCTCAGAACTGATCTCATGTCGTTTTTTTTTTTTTTTTTGTCCTCTGCTCTTTGAAACAAGTGTCTGAAGATGAGCTCAACTGCGGGCTGACGTAAAGCTGTCTGGTAGGACTGAAACGGACCCGGGACACCGCAGGTCAGTTTTAGCCTGACTGATATATAGATTATTATACTATTAATAATATTAATATTAATATTATTAATTAATGAGGGTATATGTACTAGTCACAACAAAATGTCAATTATTACTACCACCATCATCATCCTGGTAATAATGCACTAGTGCATCCCTACGAGGGGCGTTCAGTTCAAGCCACACAGTTGGAGGGGTCCCACCCATGAAGCATCAGACCATGCAAACTTACTACAGAGTTCCAGACCCCCTCTGTAAGTAACAGGAGCTTCATGAAATGAGTTTCCATACCCGAGCATCTGCAGACAGGCCTAAGATCACTATGTCCAGCATAGACTAAAGCTTCCTGCCACTGAACTCTGACAACACATTCTCTCTGAAGACAAATCATGCTTGACTATCTGGTAGCCTGGAGGATAGAACTGGATTTGGCAGATGCCCAGAATAGGCCACCATGCACCGTGCCAACAGTAAAGTTTGGTGGAGGGGGGATAATGAGTTACGGCTGTTTTTTTAGGATTTGGGCCTCTTAGTTATTGGTATCTGTACTAGTCACAACAAGGTGTCCATTATTATTACCACCATCATCATCCCGGTAATAATGCGGCAGTGCATCCCTACGAGGGGCCTACCATGAGTAGGCATTCAGTCCGGGCCACACATGAATCAAACACGGTCTACGGTATGTGGTATTGTTGTGAATTGGAGGGGTCCCATGCATGAACCAGCAGACCATGCAAACTTACTTCCAGACCACCTCTGGAAGTAACATCAGCACAGGAACAGTGCACCAGGAGCTTCATGAGATTCCATGCCCGGGCATCGGCACCGAGACCTAACATTAATTTGTACAATGCCAAGCATACACTAAGGCTTGCTGCCACTGGACTCTGGAAACATGCTCTCTCTGAAGATTAATCAAGCTTGACTATCTGGCAGCCTGGTGGATGAATCCACGGATGGTGCCAACAGTAAAGTTTGGTGGAGGGGGGATAATGATAGTCTGGGGCTGATTTTCAGGATTTGGGCCTCTTAAATCCAGTGTACGGTGATGCTAATGCTACAATGTGCGAAGACATATTACATCATTCTTGTCCCCAGCTTTGTGGCAGCAGTTTGGGCAAAACTCTTTCCTGTTCCAGCCTCACTGTGCCCCTGTGGACAAAGCCAACTCTATGAAGACACAGCTTGATAAGTTTGGTATGGAAGAACTTCAGTGGCCAGCACAGATCCCCAACCTCAACACCACTGAACACCTTTGGGATGAACTGGAAGGTAGACTGTAGGCCAGGCCTTCTTGTCCAACAACAGTTAATCTCACTCTTTTAATCTTTTGACTGAATGAGAACAAATTCC
Organism: Prochilodus magdalenae; assembly: GCA_024036415.1. Lineage (NCBI taxonomy): Eukaryota > Metazoa > Chordata > Actinopteri > Characiformes > Prochilodontidae > Prochilodus > Prochilodus magdalenae. The sequence goes on along the minus strand of JAMWET010001728.1, from coordinate 296,813 downwards.
CCCAAAGGCACACTCCGAAAGCATGTTCCCCGAAGAGTGAAGGCTGTTACTGGCAAATATGGAGGCAGCTCAGTACAGATTCCGTTGCTAAATAAGCAGAGTGCTTCTCGGCATCCCACACTGTGCCAACCACAAACACCAAAGGGTCAGGCTGGGGACACTGTCACTCTGTATAACTCTCCGTCCAGGTCTAGGTCATCAGTCAGAGGTCAGCAGTAATGCAACAAGACTGGTCTGACTGACCTGCAATGCACTCCACAGTCTCAGGTGACTTGGACACACATCACGGCATATCAGTGTAAAGTGCATGTAACAGCCACACTGCTGAACACTCACCATCAGTGGAGCCGGACTGATAGCTGTCAGCACATTCCGGGTACTGTGTGTCCACAGGCTAGAATATGATGAGGTGCTCGGAACATTGCACTGACTTTCGGTCAGCAGTAATCAGGCATTTCTGGAAAGTCAGCCGGGGTCATGATGCTAAGGGGGATGTGGAGCTGGAGCTAAACACAGTCGTATATACAGGTTTAAACACCCCCAGATAAATGATGGGTTCCTTTGATGTTCTAAGGGAAAAAAGACAAACATGATATACGGTAACACTTCACCTGAAGGGTGTCTACATAACCCCGTCATAACAGCTACATAAACACTTCATAATCCTGCTCATGACTGTTCACATCAACATTCATAAAGTGTACATGTTTACCAGATATTAATACGGAGCACTGTGTCATTTCAGTGAGAGATATTTTTTTCAAAATAAAAGTCTTTCTTTACTATAAACTTATTTTTAATTAACATTTTTTTTGTAAGGATGTATTTTAGCATAGCATGCACTTTGTTATTCTTTCTCAATACTTATAACTGTATTCCCTCTTTAAAATACGTATGTAGTACTAGAGGGTTTGTTCAACAGTCTATACGCTGTACAGGAAACGGTTATTGAGTAATTAAGTTAATAAGATAGCACAATTATATATGTGCTTTCTCCAATATCATACAAACCGGATTCCAAAAAAGTTGGGACACTAAACAAATTGTGAATAAAAACTGAATGCAATGATGTGGAGGTGCCAACATCTAATATTTTATTCAGAATAGAACACAAATCACAGATCAAAAGTTTAAACTGAGAGAATGGATCATTTTAAGGGAAAAAATGGTGTTTCAAAATTTCATAGCGTCAACAAATCCCAAAAAAGTTGGGACAAGGCCATGCTTTCTGGAAGTATTCCTGAGCCCGTTCTGTTATTTCCTTGACAGTGGCATTCCTGTTTGAGGTGCAGTGACGTTTAAGGGCCTGGAGATCACGAGCATCCAGTAGAGTTTTAGAGTTTTTTTAAAGTGACCCATTTATATGACCTACCAGCTGTCTGGTAGGACTGAAAAGACTCTGAGACACCGCAGGTCAGTTTTAGCCTGACTGATATATAGATTATTATACTATTAATATTATTAATATTAATAGTATTAATTAATGAGGGTATTGGTATATGTACTAGTCACAACAAAATGTCAATTATTACTACCACCATCATCATCCTGGTAATAATGCACTAGTGCATCCCTATGAGGGGCGAACCATGACTAGACATTCAGTTCAAGCCACACAGTCAACAATTTGTAAATTGGAGGGGTCCCACCCATGAAGCATCAGACCATGCAAACTTACTACAGAGCTCCAAACCCCCTCTGGACCCCCTCTGGAAACAAGCTGTTTCCCTTTGTTTGGTGAGCTCATGAATATTAGATGAGCTCTGCTTTGATTGGCCGGTGAGCTCTGATGATCATAAGACACAACATGTCTAAATAAACAGAGACAGGAAAATATGTAATCCTCCATGTAAAATGGCCTGGTCCTTTCGCTATGTAGTTAGCTATGCTAGTCACTTGGAGCTAATGCTAGATGCCAACGATACCTGTGCTAGCTGCTGGCTTTCCATCTGGACATCAACACACAGTAGATTAAAGCTGTCCCTCACTATGAAACTCTCAGTTCAAGATGATCTGCTTCAACCAGCACACACGGATACAATCATACTGCTGTTGGAGTTGTAATGCTAATACAGGTGGTTCCTCTCTTTAGTCTCTTCATGGTCAAACAAGGGTTCTGCTATGGTTATGACGGGTCCTTACAACAATAGAGAAACCCTTTTTCAAGGTTCCATAGAGAACCCTCGACAGCACATTCTCCATCAAGCTGAAGAACTTATTCACGGTGCAGAGAACCCTTTACTCGAAGGGTTCCTTGAGCATCCATGGTTCTACACAGAGCCATACTCTTTGCTAGGGGTTAATACAAGAGACGTGAAGATGACACTGCTGCCTGAGGAGCTGTGCATGTCATGACCTTTAAGTGTATCAGTGTAGGAGAGTAAGCAAGGCCTGGAGGAACCAGATCACACCTGCACACCAGCATGGTCAACCCTTTGCTTCCCTCCATCTGGGTTAAAAGCCAGGCGGCTGCTGCAGGCCGCTGTGCCAGGACTTACGGTGTTCCACCAGCTCACCTCACTTGAGCGCCATTGCTGTGCATAACAAGTGGCAGTTCCTGTCCTCTCCGAGGGTCTGGCGTGCTGCTTTGACGCCTACGTGTTGCTACCTGCTCCCACGCTCCAGCTTTTAATTGATTGCCTTCTTCAAGGGGGTGTTTGTTTGTGTGCCCCGTGTGCACGCTTCATTACAAGACTGTGAAGAATGCAGCTCGTGTTAATGAAGTCTGAGCTGTGAAATCGAGTGTCAGGTTTGATTGTCAGCGTGCACTGATACACTGCTCCACAATTTCAAATCTGTTGAGCAACAAAACCGAATCGGGTTCATACTCCAGTGTGTCATGTCTCGAATCCCTTGGGGTGCTCTATAGGCTTCTACAGCTTACCAAAACAAGAAGCGCGTCTCTGTCCAGTCAGGCTGGGTTTATTGTTCTTTCGGCAATTTTGTTTTTGTACTTTTGAGTCTGGGCTCCTCTCGAGGTTTCTTCCTCTTGCTCCGAGGGAGTTTTTCTTTCCACTGTCGCCCTTGGCTTGCTCACTGGGGGCTTGGAACCGGATTCTCTGTAAAGCTGCTTCGAGACAACATCTGTAAAAGGCTCTAAGTTCGTTTTTTGACTTTATCCGCTTTATTCATCACTCAGTTTGCTGCCGTGTTAAAAAAATGGCAATTAGTATTATCAATAACATAGTCCAAAAAGTCCCATAGCCTAAAACTGGAGAACGGTTGCACTAAAAAGCAGCAGTCACAACATAAATAACTTCTAGTTTTTTAATAAAGTTCACTGATGGTGGTGGATATTAAATGAAATGGCGATATTTGAACTGACCTAGAACTAGAATTGACCAATTCCCAACACTCCACCTCCAACCCTACCGCAATGTCTGCAGGAACTGTGTGAGAATATTCGAGCTGCATGGGATGGATTATCACAGGACACCATTGGAACCTCTACAGCTCCATGTCGAGATGTCTGCATGTTGCTTTAGCTACCAACACAACAGCATCAGAGTCAGAATGGAACATGTGCAACAGCATAACCTTAGACTGCTGCAGTCTCTTTAGCAAGCGTTTGATTTCATGTTTGAAGAATGCTGCCATGCATGAAGAGAGAGAACTCAGTATGCAAAGTAAAGGTCACAGCATGGTTCCTCCCCCTGGAGTCAAGTGTCATCTGCCCGGCCCCTGATCAGCTCATTAAAATCTTATTGGGTCCCGCAGGTTGAGTTAGAGCTGCTGAATCGGTCCAGCGGGTTAACAGGAGCGCTGCTACCGTTTCCTTCCTCCGGGTGAGGTTTCTGTCTGCGGGTGCTGTACCGCATACTCCGAGTGCCAGTGTTTTCCGTGGCTTGGCGTGATCAGAAACAGAGCCTCGGCAGCACAGAGGAAGCCATCATCGTCTGGCACATTGCCGGATGTATATTTGGACCTTCTTTTGGAAGGCCTCCTGTGGGACAAAACACGACAGTCATCCTAACAGTCACGCGCCATCCCCCATCTGCTAGATTACCCACGCATCCGATTTAAAGAGGCAAGCTATAAAACTGAACACCATCCAAAAATATCACAGGCCTCTTCTGAATAGAGGAGCTGAAGTTGAAGCTGAGTTCACAAAGCACAGTCAGCGACTATATCCTAAATTCACTATTCCGTGTCCTCTACATGCCTCCAGTCCATGTTCTAATGGGTTCTCCGCTTTGAAAACTCTCCACCTCCACCTAAAAGCAGGTGGTTCTTTTACCACTGTTTGTGTTACAGTGACTGTAAAGCAAATGTCCAGTGACAGATAAGCTGTTAGCACTGACGTAGCATCTAGATCTACTGTATAGCAGGTGGACCAACAGGGTTAGAGGGTTGTAGAGTGGACAGTGAGTGGACACCGTATTTAAAACACCCTAATTAATGCAGATATTTGGTCAGGGAGCCAATGAAATGAGAGTACCCAGTGCCTTGTGAGCCAATAGCTGTGTCCACAGGTGGAGTTAGGGGTGAAGCATTGATTACACTGCTCACTTTCCCAAAAACATTGTGTTTATGTGGCTCCATATACCTGCGGGGTGTGAGTGAGGGGATCCATAGATTGAGAAGAGGTGCTACAGTGCAGTGAGTGTCTCGTTCCATGTGTGGGAAATGGCTCCAGAGCAGATGTTAATGATTGGCTAAAAGGAGTGACTGCTTTTGGGCGTGGCCAAAGACCATAGTGTAAAGGAAGTAGCTGAATCTGCAGGTGTATGGAAGCAGCGTACGGGTATACGGGTCTACCAGCAGTGGCTAAAATCCCAGTCTACAGTAAACTCTATTAGAAGTGTGCCAGGGAAGGCATCCACCAAATCTGGCCCAACTGTGCAATTCTTTGCTGCAAGAGTGGCTGAACACTGATGTGGCCTACATCCAGAAACGTGTCCAGTACATAACAAATTGAATGCAGCTGTTATTTGTGCTTGTGGAGGGATTACATGCTATTAGGCACATCACAGTCACAAGAGACTCATTTTCTGTCTAGTCAGCTCATACACAGCAACTGCTTAGCTTCCTGAGGGTCTGTATTGGTTGTACCACAATAGCCTGGCCCTAAATGTCATGTAAACAATAGGCTGTGTTTGTCTGTCAGTCAAATGGCACATTCTCAAAGTAGGGAAGTTCTCAGCCATGCTGAACACCGAGCAATGAAACTTACCAGACGTACTGCGGTTGGAAAGATGAACCTGTAGAGTAGCATATTAGTATCTGTACCAATAAAGTGTCTTAGCACATCGGCAGTGTGAAATGACAGGCAGCAGTGACAATGCTGAAGGCGTAATCTTTAATGACACGGTTTGATGGGAATAACACACAATCAGGAGCTGCTTACCTGAACGTCTGAGCCACTTTACTCAGTAATCACTCATCTGCTGCTGTGTTGTCACTTACTGTCTAGTTTAATAGTAGTCTAGATTGTTATTGAGCCTTTAGGTAGCGTATCAGGTATCAGTATCAGAGGAGAACAAGTGGTATGGGTGCATCTCTGTGCTATAGATTTGGATGCAACTGTTGCACAAAATGGGAAAAGGGGTAAATCTGTATTGTACTAACAGAGCTGGTTGGAACTACTATATGACCAGTGGGGTACAGTAACCCAGTAAGTGTAATGTGTTAGTGTACTGTAAGTAGAGTGTTGGTGTACAGTAACTCAGTAAGTGTAATGTGTTAGTGTGCTGTAAGTAGTGTGTTGGTGTACAGTAACCCAGTAAGTGTAATGTGTTAGTGTACTGTAAGTAGAGTGTTGGTGTACAGTAACTCAGTAAGTGTAATGTGTTAGTGTGCTGTAAGTAGTGTGTTGGTGTACAGTAACTCAGTAAGTGTAATGTGTTAGTGTACTGTAAGTAGTGTGTTGGTGTACAGTAACTCAGTAAGTGTAATGCGTTAGTGTACTGTAAGTAGTGTGTTGGTGTACAGTAACTCAGTAAGTGTAGTGTGTTAGTGTGCTGTAAGTAGTGTGTTGGTGTACAGTAGCTCAGTAAGTGTAATGCGTTAGTGTACTGTAAGTAGTGTGTTGGTGTACAGTAACTCAGTAAGTGTAATGTGTTAGTGTGCTGTAAGTAGTGTGTTGGTGTACAGTAACCCAGTAAGTGTAATGTGTTAGTGTACTGTAAGTAGAGTGTTGGTGTACAGTAACTCAGTAAGTGTAATGTGTTAGTGTGCTGTAAGTAGTGTGTTGGTGTACAGTAACTCAGTAAGTGTAATGTGTTAGTGTACTGTAAGTAGTGTGTTGGTGTACAGTAACTCAGTAAGTGTAATGCGTTAGTGTACTGTAAGTAGTGTGTTGGTGTACAGTAACTCAGTAAGTGTAGTGTGTTAGTGTGCTGTAAGTAGTGTGTTGGTGTACAGTAGCTCAGTAAGTGTAATGCGTTAGTGTACTGTAAGTAGTGTGTTGGTGTACAGTAACTCAGTAAGTGTCATGTGTTAGTGTGCTGTAAGTAGTGTGTTGGTGTACAGTAACTCAGTAAGTGTAATGCGTTAGTGTGCTGGAAGTAGTGTGTTGGTGTAGAGTAACTCGGTAAGTGTAGTGTGTTAGTGTACTGGAAGTAGTGTGTTGGTGTACAGTAACTCAGTAAGTGTAATGTGTTAGTGTGCTGTAAGTAGTGTGTTGGTGTACAGTAACTCAGTAAGTGTAATGCGTTAGTGTACTGTAAGTAGTGTGTTGGTGTACAGTAACTCAGTAAGTGTAGTGTGTTAGTGTGCTGTAAGTAGTGTGTTGGTGTACAGTAGCTCAGTAAGTGTAATGCGTTAGTGTACTGTAAGTAGTGTGTTGGTGTACAGTAACTCAGTAAGTGTGATGTGTTAGTGTGCTGTAAGTAGTGTGTTGGTGTACAGTAACTCAGTAAGTGTAATGCGTTAGTGTGCTGTAAGTAGCGTGTTGTGTACAGTATCTCAGTAAGTGTAATGCGTTAGTGTACTGTAAGTAGTGTGTTGGTGTACAGTAACTCAGTAAGTGTAAAGTGTTAGTGTAAAGGCCGTTATTGACCTTCTAAAGGGAGGAACGTCTACAGACACTGGAGGAGTATTCTACATTGGGGATCTCTACTTTAACTAAACTGGTTTGTATACTCAGTGCACCACTGTTTGAGACTACAGCCATTATTTTAGTAGCATAGTGTATGACACTGCTAAACTCCATGTGGAAACTGGGCTTCAGCTCTCAAGCAGTCCACACTATCCCTTGGGCAAATCGCCTAACACTGCATCCCTCCTCGACATATGCAACATATTTTGATTCACCAAATAAACACTTGAAGAGCATCTGTTAAATGTAATCAGTGTTTAACACACTACATCCAAGTATAGTTTACACTAGTTGCATCTTCTGATTGGCCTTTCCGCCCATGTCTCAGCCATTACTCATAAAGCAGAGGGTATATTCCATCAGGGGGTAAAAATGCACCCCACGGTTCTCTTGGGAAAATATTTCATTCCTGTTTGGGCTGGCTCAAGAAGGACAAGTGAAGGGCAAATATCTTGGCACCACCTCAGAGCGGGCGGTTTTACTGGGCACTCTCTTTCCCAGCGCTTTCTCTATTTGAGACTTCATCCATTCACATGGACTTTGGCCTTTTCCAGGACTAAAACTAAATTTATCCAGGTATTACTCGCCAACTAAACTCAGCAGCATAGCAGGTGGGTCTTCTCTGGTGTCTGCCGGCTAGGATTTGATTTCGGGTGAACTGGCTGGGAGCCACGTCCTGAGGGGGTGGATTCTGCACATGGAAGGCTTAGAGATCTGAGCGGTAATTACACTGGCTGAGATGATTACCCTCTAAGCACGTTCTCCGTTACAGGGGAAAAAAAAAAATCTCCCAGGATTCCCTTTTTCCCACAGGTCATCCCTGCACATCAGTTCATGGAGAAGCCTAACATGAGGCCTGCCAAGAATAACAAGAGCTTCCGTTACAAATGTCTATCCGCTCTCAGGAAAACCCAGACTGGACACCTCTTTACCACAACCCATCTCTATAAGGAGATGTCCTCAACCCTGGATCCAGTTCGGAAAACTAGAAATGGGAATTCTGCATGGGATTAGTTTTACATGGGGAAGTGAGGCAATGCCAGTTTACCACTGGGTGTCTGTGAAGTTCATTGCCATTCCACACGAAGATAGGACAGCAACACATCATAAGTCATATCATAACGTTATAATATCGCATCTATGAGATACAACAGCAACATACCCTAAAGTCACCAGACGCTTCAGTTTTCCAAGCACAGCCCTCCAAAACAGGAAGTGACTGGAACACCTGAATTCGATGGTTTGTATGGCTGAGTGAATACCTTTGGCAACATGGTGTATCTACTGACCACCTCTACCACTTGCTCACCTAGTTATAGGGAATAGGCTTTGTTCAGGCACATGCTTCCATTGACACACGGCGTCCAGACGGAGGGCAGGAAGTGATGAGCAGGTAGGTGTCTGTGTACTGGTAACAGATTTAAGATAAAGGCTATAAGCAACAACACTAACACTTAAATCACCAACACGTGAACTCTAACATGAAGTCCCTCATGAACAACAGCACTTCATGGTTTCTCAGTGGGGTCAAGAGGAAATTTGAGAGTGCTCTCTAACAAAACACACAGCTTTGGGAAGCTCCTCTAGAAGATAGCAAGTGCAAAGTTAGTCCACAACGTCATCACAAACGTCTTGTCAAGATGGAAGGTAGCCAAGGAGATTAAACCAGTGGGTTAATCGCTGTGGAGCAGTGGGTCATGGGTGGGTTACGGGACTTGAATCACACTACCAGATGGAGATTTATATGCGCATATATACCATTCCATTTACAAGTCTGCATCATTTGTTAAACTGCGTCACTGTCCATATATGACACATCCAGAAGTGGAGCTAGTACAGGGGTGTGTGTAGGATCTGACTATTGGACTGCAACTATGCGTCTTGTTTTTGTAGACACAGGTCTCCTTTTATTGCCAAAATATTTAATATGAATAGGAATATTAACTTATTGTCAAGCAACACCTTTAGCAAGGAGGACAGCCATAAGACATAGGCTCACCTGACAACAAATGACTCACCTGTGACTGAAACATACCTAATAGTGTTTAAACCCTCATGAACACCAATAACAGCTGGGACTGGATTTGGCATGGACTGGACAGGTTTATAGATGTAGGACACATCAATGTTCAGCCACCCTTCCATCAAAGTATTGGTCAGTTGGGCCAGATTTGGTGGATGGCTTCCCTGGTGCTTTACTGGTTATTCCAGGTAGTTCCCACAGATTCATTCCAAGAGGATTCAAATTTGGAGTTTTGCAGGCCAGCCCAGATGTGCGACGGCTCCTGAATGTTCACCATGCCAGTCAGTCAAATTCGCAGCCCTGTGAACGTGAGAACTGTCATCTTGGACTACAGGGATGGGAATGTTATATTCATCGCTAAGATAAGGCAAAAGACAAAACCTGGATGTCCAGCAGCTCAGTGTATACACTCGACTGTCTTCACACGTATATGAACTTGAGTGACATCCCATTCTTAATCCATAGGTTTTAATATGATGCCAGCCCACCCCTTCCAGCTATAACAGCTCTGCAGAAGGTTGGTGACCTCAACACACTCTATCATTTTACATGGTCTACCACTTCATGGCTGAGTTGCTGTCGTTCCCAATCGCTTCCACTTTGTTATAATCCCACTCACAGTGGACTGTGGAATATTTCGTAGTGAGGAAGTTTCCCTACTGGACTTGTTGCACAGGTGGCATCCTATCACGGTAACATGCTGAAGTTCACTGAGCTCCTGAGAGCGACCCATTCATTCACTAACGTCCGTAGGAGCAGTCTGAATGTGTAGGTGCCTAGTTTTACACACCTGTGGCCATGGAAGTAATCATAACACCTGAATTCAATTATTTGGATGGGCGAGTGAATACTTTTGGCAGTATAGTGTTCCAGGCTCAAAATACATGAACCTGGAACTGTCACACATTTTATAGGTCATAGATAAAACCACTGGATATGTTACTCGGACTGTCAAGCTGGAAATGTGCCCGATTTCCATTCAGGAATTTGGTCTCATGAACACATCAGCTGGGGATTAGTGTAACCCAAGGCTATGACGGACAAGGCACCTTCAGTCAGGACTAAAATCTTTGAGAAGCTGTACAGGCCCACCTCCTCATGTAAAACTAATCCCGACCGAAAACTCTAACTCTGGAAGCAGAGGATTCCTGGCCAATAGCAGAGTTTAATTTCATCTCACTGCTGAACGCCTCGTTGAGAACATGAGAGAGGATTAGCCCCTACAGTGAAATCCAATCATCATAAACTGCAAGAAGAAATGTTTGTTGCTTTGGTGGGAGGCATTTGTTAGTCTAGCCTATTAGGAAGTAGGATCATCATCACAGCAGTACCCACAGCAGTCATCCTATCCCAAATCTCTCTCATTAAGAAAGCACAAAACGTTATATGCTGCGAGGGTTCAGCTGAAGTAATGGAGTAGTGGTTTGCCACTGTGCTGTGTTAACTGCAATAGACATCAATTTCAGCAATAAAACAATATAATAAAGGACAATCATAGTAAATGCTAACGGGAATTGCACTCGTAGGTGTGTATAAGTGACATCATGTCAGACGTAGTCAAACAGAGGTCTCAGAACCAACAAATCTCAAGTCAAGTAGGTTTTAATGTCATTTCAACCATATACAGTGGTGTACAGTACACCGTGAAACGGAACAACGTTCCTCCAGGACCAAGGTGCTACATAGAACAATACATACACAAGACAATTTACAATATACCAAACAGCAAACAATGAATGCAGGGAGGGGACAGTGCAGATAGCCCACTGGTAGTAAAGACAGGGAGAGGACAGTACAGATAGCCCACTGGTAGTAAAGACAGGGAGGGGGCAGTGCAGATAGCCCACTGGTAGTAAAGACAGGGAGAGGACAGTACAGATAGCCCACTGGTAGTATAGACAGGGAGGGGACAGTGCAGATAGCCCACTGGTAGTAAAGACAGGGAGGGGACAGTACAGATAGTCCATTGGTAGTAAAGACAGGGAGGGGACAGTACAGATAGTCCATTGGTAGTAAAGACAGGGAGGGGACAGTGCAGATAGCCCACTGGTAGTAAAGACAGGGAGGGTACAGTACAGATAGCCCTTTGGTAGTAAAGACAGGGAGGGGACAGTGCAGATAGCCCACTGGTAGTAAAGACAGGGAGGGGACAGTGCAGATAGCCCACTGGTAGTAAAGACAGGGAGGGGACAGTACAGATAGCCCACTGGTAATAAAGACAGGGAGGGGACAGTGCAGATAGCCCACTGGTAGTAAAGACAGGGAGGGGACAGTGCAGATAGCCCACTGGTAGTAAAGACAGAGAGGGGACAGTACAGATAGCCCATTGGTAGTAAAGACAGGGAGGGGACAGTACAGATAGCCCACTGGTAATAAAGACAGGGAGGGGACAGTGCAGATAGCCCACTGGTAGTTATCTCGTACTACAAGCCTTCACGTGACCTTAGGTCTCAAAGTGCGGGCTCTCTGTTAGTGCCTAGAATTAACAAAGTTACATCGGGGAGCAGAGCCTTTTCATACAAGGCCCCCCAGCTTTGGAATAATTTACCTGTCAGTGTTCGGGACTCAGACACAGCCTCAATCTTTAAGTCCAGGCTTAAAACCTACTTGTTTAGTCAGGCTTTTGGTAATTAGTCTTTTCTTTCTGATAGATAAAAGGTGCAGGTCTAGGGGTCCACTGACAGAGAGTGTTTGGTAAACTGGGAATGTTGGTGCTGTCGTCCCGCTGCTCCTCGTGTTCACTCAGGTTTGTTGACGGTGGAGCAGAGGGGCGCTGACTTCTCAGGGAGCCCTCATGTCTGTGTGACCTTCTGGCTCTCCCTTTTTAGTTATGCTGTAATAGCCAGGCCTGCCGGAGTCACTGCTGCACTCTGTTAACATCGTATAGTGTGTTCAGGTCTTCTGTCAGAGCTAACTGTCTGTCTGTTCTCTTTGTCTGAGCTGAACTGCTGCCCGTCCTGTGTGGCCTGATGCTGTTGCTTCATCTGCCCCGACTGGGAGCCACTGGGAGCCTTACTACCGCGGAGCTCCTGGCTGTCCTGCACTGTGGAGGCTTGGCCTGCGCCTGCTGACCCATCTTATGAACCACCAACATCATTACAGACTAATCAGACATTACACTCTGCTTTCTAGTGCTGTATGGTATCTGGTGTTGACCCGAGGAGGATGGGTTCCCCCTTTGAGTCTTGGTTCCTCTTGAGGTTTCTTCCTTCCTAACTAAGGGAGTTTTTCCTTGCCACTGTTGCCTTCGGCTTGCTCATCGGGGGCTCGAACACCAGATTCTTTGTAAAGATTCTTTGTAAAGCTGCTTTGTGACAACATCTGTTGTAAAAAGCGCTATAAAAATAAATGTTGATTGTTGATTGATTGATTGATAAAGACAGGGAGGGGACAGTGCAGATAGCCCACTGGTAGTAAAGACAGAGAGGGGACAGTACAGATAGCCCACTGGTAGTAAAGACAGGGAGGGGACAGTGCAGATAGCCCACTGGTAGTAAAGACAGGGAGGGGACAGTGCAGATAGCCCACTGGTAGTAAAGACAGGGAGAGGACAGTACAGATAGCCCACTGGTAGTAAAGACAGGGAGGGGACAGTGCAGATAGCCCACAGGTAGTAAAGACACGGAGGGGACAGTACAGATAGCCCACTGGTAGTAAAGACAGGGAGGGGACAGTACAGATAGCCCACTGGTAGTAAAGACAGGGAGGGGACAGTGCAGATAGCCCACAGGTAGTAAAGACACGGAGGGGACAGTACAGATAGCCCACTGGTAGTAAAGACAGGGAGTGGACAGTGCAGATAGCCCACTGGTAGTAAAGACAGGGAGTGGACAGTGCAGATAGCCCACTGGTACTAAAGACAGGGAGGGGACAGTACAGATAGCCCACAGGTAGTAAAGACAGGGAGGGGACAGTACAGATAGCCCACAGGTAGTAAAAGACAGGGAGGGGACAGTGCAGATAGCCCACTGGTAATAAAGACAGGGAGGGGACAGTACAGATAGCCCACTGGTAGTAAAGACAGGGAGGGGACAGTGCAGATAGCCCACTGGTAGTAAAGACAGGGAGGGGACAGTGCAGATAGCCCACTGGTAGTAAAGACAGGGAGGGGACAGTACAGATAGCTCACTGGTAGTAAAGACTACTGGTAGTAAAGGGTCCGGATGCTTCTGTACCTGTTGCCAGATGGTAGGAGGGTGAAGAGTGTGTGTGAGGGGTGTGTGTGGTCACCCACAATGCTGTTTGCTTTGTGGATGCAGCGTGTGGTGTAAATGTCTGTGATGGTGGGGAGAGAGACACTGAAGATCTTCTCAGCCATCCTCACTACCCGCTGCAGGGACCTGCGTTCTGATACAGTGCAGTTCCCAAACCAGGCAGTGATGCAGCTGCTCAGGATGCTCTCGATGTGGTAAAATGTGGTGAGGATTTTAAATAACCACCATGTTTTGGCCAAACATCTTTTTGTTTCAAAATAGAGGGCTACGCAGAATCAGACCCCGACTGCAATCTGACGTCTCCCAGAGAGACATATCAAACTCAGAGTCTTTGTTAGTTGATGGTACTTTATACAGTAGATAAGATCAAGACCGAAAACATTGAAGTCCAGAGCAGCAGGGAGCCTGGCTAAAGGACAGTCTGAGACCAGGGTCATGGCTGGACGGCTGTAAAAGTCTTTACACAGGGTCCCTCGGGAGTAGGCCATCCCTCCTCCCACGCTGCTGCACTTATGTAACTCCTAGAAACGTCCCTCTGTGGAGGTCCTACATGACCTACCATTAATACGCTAATGATTTCATGGACCAACAGAATTCACATTCATGGGGTTCTCTTAAAAGTGAAGGTCCCAAAAAGCTCATTGGGTGCAATGCCATAAAAGAACCATAGCTGGTTACCTAAGGAACCTTTCAGTGGATGGATCTTAAAAGAACCACATTGCTAAATGAGATGCATCCAAGCCATAATTCAAAACGCAGCTTCTGTTTTTATATATTTATGGTGTTGAATCATTTGGAAGCAATATCTTCAATACAATAAAAGCAGTATGGTGGCAGATTAGCGTCATATACTTGCCCAAATAAATTTGGGATCTCTCTAATCTTAAATTAAACTCCAGAATGACATGCAGCATGGTAGATGTACATGTGGCTGTCCATAATGTATTATACACACACACACATATATATATATATATCTGTGAATGTTTTCTTGGGGTCACCAACATTTGCTTAATGTAAGATTGTAATGTAAGAATGTAAGATTAGTATAGTTTAAGTTATTACTGTACATCAAAGAACAAAAAATATTATTATGAAAACTTATTTCAAACATGCCGTATTTCAAAGGGGCCATTAGGAAGAACTACATTTAAGTCCCCAAAGGATCTTTCAATGGACAGCTTTTTAAAGACAGTTACATTAAGCCACCCTTAAATCAATCATAAAGAAACTTTTATATAGAATATTATAAAATATATAAAGAAAAACAGGTATCTCCAAAATGGCAACTTTACAGGAGAGGACAAAAACCTAATTTAATTTGAATGGAAGTCAATGGAGCCAGACGTCTTTCTGAGCACTTTTGGGGCATTTCTGTTGGTCCATTCATCATGCAAATCTTACACAGTGTAAACAGCAGCTCGTGTGAACAAATGGGGCAAAAAAGTAAAAATCAACAAAAATGGAGATACATGTTTTTTTGGACAGCGATGATATGTAATGGTTCTACAGCAATTCATATTTTTTTAGAGCATTTTAAGCATTTAACTTTGTTTAAGTTGTACTGCACGTTTCTATTTGCACAGGCCTCGTGTTATATTTTCCGCTTTCTCCAGTATGTTAAATTGTGCATATAAACAAATGTACTACACTGGAATAAGTACTGGCTCGATGTTGCTGCTCACTTTCCAGCATGGTCACTGCAGGGCCTGTAAGCTGGGAAGCCCATCGCAGGTTCAGATGCAAAATATCTTTGAACATTTTTATATCTTTATCCCCCAAAGTCTATCAGACTGCCAGTTAGCAAAGAGCTACTCATCGCTCCAGGGTCCAGCGTTTGCAAACTTTACACAGCTCCAGCCGACACCAGCACTGAGCATGGTGATCCTCAGCTTGAGTATAACAGCTCAGCCTCAAACCCAGATAATGAAGCTTCTGATGTACAGCTCTTGTGCTACTGTAGCTTTCAGAGACAGCTTGGATTATCTTATAAGCTCATCAGACAAATATTTAGTCACCTTGTCAGTTTAAGGTGGTAGCAACTTCAGTCTCCTGTAGATGGCGCTGCACGAGGATGATGGGGCTATAAATACTTGCGGGTGTGAGTGACAAGAATGTCTTATTCCATATGTGGAAAATGTGGAAGATGTTAATGACTGGCTAAAAGGGGTGACTGAGCATGTGGGCGTGGCCAAAGACAATAATGTGAAGAAGTAGCTGAATCTGCAGGTGAATGGAAGCATACGGGCATATGGGTCTACCAGTGGCTAAAATCCCAGTCTACAGGACACTCTATTGGAATTGTGCCAGGGAAGGCATCCACCAAATCTGGACCAACTGACCAATTCAACAATGATGTGGCCTACATCCAGAAACTTGTCCAGTCCATGCCCAACCCAATCAGAGCTCTTATTAGTGCTTTGGGGAGGTGTTAGATGCTATTAGGTACGTTTCGATGGCAGGCGACTCGTTTTTTGTCTGGTGAGAAACTTTACACGCTGGCTTGTGTTATGTCACACCCTGCCATGTCCTGTGTCTGTTTTATCTGGCTTCCTGTTTCTGTCTTATCATGCCCATGTGCTGCCTGTCACTCTATCCCATGTGCTTCTGTTTGTTTTGGTCTTTTGCTCCTCCTGTCTCCGCCCTCTTGTCAGGCCCCTCACTGGCTCCGCCCCTTCCCAGGTGTTCCTCATTAACCCTTGTTTTATACTCCATGATATGCCCTTTGTTCTTGCTTGGCGTTTGTCCTCCCACTAGTCTTTGTCTCTGTTCGTTGTTTCGGTTTTCTCATCCTCTCAGTGGTGTTTTGTTTTTCAGTTGTCCTAGTGTTTTTGGTTTTGATCCTTAGTTATTAAATACTTGCACTTGCATCCGGTCTCCACGCCCTGTCTCCATGTAACATGTTAAAAGCGGTATCCTATGATGGCGCCTCGTCCAATGTCACTGAGCTTCTCGGCATGACTCGGTTTGATACACCTGTTAGCAATAAGTATGGCCCCCAGGACTCAGTAATTAGCAGGACTGTCCACGTACTCCTCTACGTATGGCAGCAGTGTGCTTCTAAGGCCGGGGTAGCATGTTTCCTAGCAAACATGATGGAGGTGACGATTCCTGGCAGTTCTCCTGAGCTCATCTGCACTCTCCTGTTTCTTCAGAGATCAATCACTGCTGCAGTAGGAGTGGAATTCAGCATGTTCCTCTTTCTCGCCATTCAGTCCAGCAGCTCCTCAAAACAGATGACGGGTTCACCACTAACGGATGCTTCCTAGCGAACCATCTGCACCGAACGGATAAATGCTTTCTTGAATGGATAAATAAGTCTGTGAATGGACAGCTTTTCAGGTAAAAGTCGTCTTTGTGTCTCAAGGTCACTGGCAGAGTTTTATTCCCTCTGGTTTAGGCACTGACAGAGAGAGATCTCCTCCTGACAAGCAGAGGCTGCCTGGAATGAAATGCAAACACAAGCAGAAAACTGCAGACTGAAAACCAGGTAGAACTGAGAACACAGAGTAGAGTCGTCCTCAGTGTCTTACCTGCATATAAGGTGCTCAGCAGGAATGTGCCAATGTATCAAGATCTGCCCGGACTAGTTACATTACACCCAGATACTCTACCACTCACCCATTAGCCAGCTTGCCTGGGATGCATACGATGTAAGAGGGGTTTGATATTAAGTGGTTCATTATTAGAGACACCTACAGACTAATTTCTTTACAGTGGTGGTGATGGCAACCAGTGGTCACCGTATCTACAACACACATAGAAACGTTTAGTTACTACCTAAACCAGCAGTGGACCTACACAGAGTTTTTAGAAGCCCACCAGACAAAAAATAGATTAGTCATATCGTGTGTTTAAGGTGGTAGTAATTTCAGGTTCCTGCAGATGGCGCTGCACGAGGTTGATGGGGCTGTAAATACCTGCGGGGTGTGAGTGACGGGATCCATAGATTGGGAGGAGGTGCTACAGTGCAGTGAATGGCTCGTTCCATGTGTGGTAAATGGCTCCAGAGTAGATGTTAATGATTGGCTAAAAGGAGTGACTGAGCATTTGGGCGTGGCCAAAGACCATAGTGTGAAGGAAGTAGCTGAATCTGCAGGTGTATGGAAGCGTACGGTCATATGGGTCTACCAGCAGTGGCTAAAACCCCAGTCTACAGGGGTATTAGCATCCACAACATCTGGCACACAGTTGTACACTTCTCTGATGCAAGAGCGGCTGAACATTGATGTGGCCTACACCTGCACATTCAGCTACTGAAGTCCAAATAGTTTTTCAAAGAAATCTGTAAAACACCTTAAAGAAGTTCAGTCTCAGACTCTGGTTTAGAGTTTTCTGCTTCTTATGATCCTAGTAATGATGGTGATGTTGATTTTCATACGACATACAATACAATATGTAAATGAGCATTGGTCTGACTGGCTGTCCTGTTTTGTGCCTCATTGAAAAATAACTCCGGGCTGATAAACTCTTCATAATTTAAGGTGTGAATGGGGGCGGGGCTAAACTGCTATAGGCTGAATAGGCATAGGACATATGCAAAAGAGCTGGATTTCATAGATAGATAGATAGATAGATAGATACTTTATTGATCCCAGAGGGAAATTCAAGAAATTCAAGAAATTCAAGAAATTCATGACATCACAAGAACAAGGAAGTGCATTTCTGTACAGTATGTTCTGAGACTTTAACAGTCAAACTCATTTCAACCACAAGAGGAATTCAGTTCTTCATTATATGGGCCTTCACAGAAAACAGAAAAGAGGCTTCATCTTAATTTGTGTCTGGGAAATGCTCTCCTCGGGAGACCAAGCATTCACAAATTGGCCTTAATTTAAATTGAAATGATTTTGTCCATTGGGGGAGGTGGGCAGGGGTTTAGGGAGTACGACGAAAGTCATTTCTGCAGAATTTTGAACATTTTATGAAATAATTTGTGCTTCTTGATCGACTGCACTTTGATGTTCTTTCTAAATGACTCCACATTATTAATCAGCCGCCGTGAGTCACCGTCCCACCAGGCCAATTTCCGCTCTTAAGCAGCGGCCACTGAAGCCAGAGGGAATTACCAATTTAGGAGACTCGATGAAGGCAGAAGGCTTCCTCCGAGAACAATAGGAAGGCAGGGGACAGCAGCCTTTTAGAACCATAAAAACTGGAGAACAGTTTGATGTAAATAAGCAGGAATTGATTGACCAATCCTCTAATTACCACCAAAGCTTTAGAGATGGCAAGAAAGACTTGCCTAAACGGTGCCCTAAGGAAAGGCCTATTGACCCAAACACTGTCTGAATGAGCCCTAAGAGGCCAGGAAGACACACACAACTTAACACAAGCTTCAGACTGTGCCAAATTTCACCAAATTCCAGCAAATTTTAGATCCCGTAAACTCAAAACAGGCTATATGTGCAGCAGAGTTTCCATATTTGTACCATACGGTCATATGGAGTAAGTGGTAAATATTGAAACCTTAACAATTTCACCTATTATTATTCGCCTCTATTAAAAAATAAATCATATGAAAATGTATTTGGTGACAAATTCCCATGAAGCCCATATTCATAATCCATTATAAATGCTTTTATAACTTTTAGTAATGCAGTAACAATGCTTTGTAAGCATATTTATAATGTTTCATATATATGTTGCATATGTATATATTATAAAGCCTTTTACATAATAACAACCTGAATGTAATTAAATGAATCATGTAATACTTAACAATTATAAACATGTTATAAACATTGTAAATATCATTATTATATTTTATATATATTTTATTATATATATATTTTATTTTATGACATGGATAGTGATACTTATGTTACAACATGTTTGTACATCTCCAAAATGAATTGTGATACATTATTTATTACAGACTTATAAGGCATTATTAGAATTTATAGGTATGCTTATGCTTATACCTATTTATAGCATCCTTATAACTATTTAAAGCATGCTTATAGCTATTTATAGCATGCTCATTATTTATAGCATGCTTATAGCTATTTATTAGCATGCTTATAACTATTTATAGCATGCTTATAACTATTTATAGCATGCTCATTATTTATAGCATGCTTATAGCTATTTATTAGCATGCTTATAACTATTTATAGCATGCTTATAACTATTTAAGCATGCTTATAGCTATTTATAGCATGCTTATAACTATTTAAGCATGCTTATAGCTATTTATAGCATGCTTATAAATACTTAAGCATGCTTATAGCTATTTATAGCATGCTCATTATTTATAGCATGCTTATAGCAATTTATAGCATGCTTATAACTATTTAAGCATGCTTATAGCTATTTATAGCATGCCTATAACTATTTATAGCATGCTTATAGCTATTTATAGCATGCCTATAACTATTTATAGCATGCTTATAGCTATTTATAGCATGCCTATAACTATTTATAGCATGCTTATAGCTATTTATAGCATGCTTATAGCTATTTATAGCATGCTTATAGCTATTTATAGCATGCTTATAGCTATTTTTGAAGTCTTCATGTATAACTTTATACAGCCCCATACAAGCTAAGCCAGGCACCAGAGCCAGTGTGATGGGGAGATGGAATAGCAAGCCCTCTCTTTTCCTCTCTCTCAGTTCAGAAGCTTGTGCTGTCCTTAAGAGCCACGGAGCGAGATGGACTAGCAGCAGCAGAGGTAAGACTGAGAGGAGCTATAAAGCTTGTGTTGTGCTGGTTGTATTTGGTGTGCGGCAATAAAGAAAACGATGCTGTAAATGTCACGTCTGCCTCCTGTGTCCTTGCTCCGGCCTGGGCGGCACATGGCGTGCTACAAACACTACACATAATTTCTCTGGATGACCAGCCAGTCTTTGGATCTGGTGGCCCTCACTGCAGTCCACACACTTTAAAGCTCCCAAAAACTTTAGGAAATGTTTTGAAAGCTGTTTTCTATTTATTGTCAGCATTTTTTACTGAAGATATTTCCTGCAGTACGTCACCAGTGCAGCTATGAATATGCTGGATACATGAACACAGTTTAACTGGTTTGGTTCCTGTCTGCACTCCTGACCTTGGGTAAGGCTAATAGTGCGAGTCGAGGAATGCGATTGAAGGCTAACCTAGCATGCATAACTACACAGTGACCAAGTTAGCTCGTCTGGGTTCCAGTATTCATGGATGGTAATAACCATTGTGAAATAAACTCTGGGGAAGGTTTTCAGTGAATGGACACACCACCTACAACACCACCTCCATATGTAAAGGCCATTTCACCCCACTTCACCCACACTGCTGTGCTTAGTTCTGACTATGTGGGCTGTAAAATGGAAACATTGGACTGAGGAGCTTTAGTTCCATTAGCAGCCTGATTAAATATAATGCTTATTGATTATTATAAAGCAGTTGTTGTGCTGTATTTGTAAATACTGGACTTTCCTGGAGCATAGCTCTGAAAGTGGTTGAAGGCTACCTCACTCTTACACACCCCGTGATCGCAATGGATGGTTTATTTATTTATATAAACACTTACTGCCCATGTAAATGGCTTTACATCACTTTAGATTAGATTAGATGAGATTAGATTAGATTAGATTAGATTAGATCAGAGTACATTTAGCTTTAATGTCATTATGCATAGTACAGATTCAGAGCCAATGAAATGCGGTTAGCATCTAACCAGTAGTGCAACATACAGTATACTTTACATATGCAGGAAAGTGAGCATGGCAAGTGATACAGAGGTTACAATACATGCAGTTATGGACAGTGGAGTGGTGGATAACACAGATGTTAGTATATATACAATATACATACAGTATGTACAGAGTGAGTGGAGAGAACACAGTGTAGGTCATATGTACGTGAGAGCACATATGTAATAAATGGTACGTATACAGAGTAAAGAGTGAGTTTATATCAGTAACTGTGCAGTTATGAATAGTGTATAAAGGCATGAAGTACAGTTCGGTGCAGTGAGTGCAATGATGCAGTTACAGTAATGGTGTGGAGTTCAGTAAGGTCACCGCCTGGGTAGAGAAGCTTCTACTGAGCCTGCTGTTGCGGCTCCTGTACCACGTGCCAGATGGAGGGAGGGTAAAGAGTCTGGGATTAGAACGAACAACGTCCTTGATGATGTCCGTGGGACCATCAGGATCTCAGGGGAGGGTATCTGGTGATGCGTTATTCACCTCTATTTAAAACAAGCATGTAAAAAATTGTATTTGGTAACCCTTTCTATGAAGCCCATATTCATAATCCAGTATAAATTCGTTCATAGCTCTTAGTAATGCAGTAACAATGCTTAGTAAGCATATTTATAATGTGTCACTGTTCATTATAGTTGCACTTGAATAGATAATGACCTATAAAGCTCTTACAATACATATTAATTACATACTTATAAACTCCAATAATGCCTTATATATCTGTAATTATGTCTGCAATCTGTACTATATATGTAATAATTATGCAATTAATTATTTGGTGACTTAACATATATACATATACACTATCCATTATAAATCATTTCACATAACAACCTGTATATAATTATAAATCATGTAATACTTATTAACAGTTTTAAACATGTTGTAAACATTGAAAATGTAATTGTTATGATTATAATTGTATAAATTATTATAAAATATGATATATAGATGCACTGCCTTAAGATATGAGTTACCTAAAATATGAGTCCCTTCTCTTAAAGCACTCAATGACACATTTTAAATGTTTATAACATCTTTATAGCTGTTAATACGCATGACATGCTTTATAATTATATACAGGTCATTATCATGTAAAAGGTTTTATAAAAAAAGTGATACTTATGTTACAACATGTTTATAACAAGTATCCAAAAATGAATTGTGGTGCATTATTACAGACTTACAGGGGTTGGACAATGAAACTGAAACACCTGTCATTTTAGTGCGGGAGGTCTCATGGCTAAATTGGACCAGCCTGGTGGCCAATCTTCATTAATTGCACATTGCACCAGTAAGAGCAGAGTGTGAAGGTTCAGTTAGCAGGTAAGAGCACAGTTCTGCTCAAAATACTGCAATGCACACAGCATTATGGGTGACATACCAGAGTTCAAAAGAGGACAAACTGTTGGTGCACGTCTTGCTGGTGCATCTGTGACCAAGACAGCAAGTCTTTGTGATGTATCAAGAGCCACGGTATCCAGGGTAATGTCAGCATACCACCAAGAAGGACGAACCACATCCAACAGGATTAACTGTGGTCGCTTAAATCCCTCTGACCACTGTTGCAGGAAGCAGTATATGTCTGAAAGGGACGCAGTATTGGCAGGTGCCCTAACCCACTAATATAAACAGATTGTGGTCCAAAAAACATAGTTGCATTGTCCCAACCCACGGCTTTATAATTATGATTACACTTTATAACTATTTATGAACACATGCCATTAACCTGTCATAAGGGGGTTATATGAAGATGGTGGTGGGCTGGCACTGGCGAGGGCAGCATCTTTCACTCTGTATACGCACCATTTATTACATATGTGCTCCCACAGTACCTACGACCTACACTGTATTCTGTGATGCGTTGGGCAGGTTTCCCCACCCGCTGGAGGGCTTTGAGGTCTCATGTGGAGCTGCTGAAATACCACACTGAGATGCAGTTTGTAAGTATGCTCTCAATGGTACAGCGGTAAAGGTCCACTAGTATGCCAGGACACAGAGGAGCGGTCTTGAAACTCTGTAGGAGGTAAAGATGCTGCTGCCCCGTTCTGACCAGGATGCTTAGAGACACATGCTTCACTACAGCTCTGTTGATGTAGATTGGGGTGTGTCCAGCCTCTAGACCTTCTGAAGTCCACAATAATCTCCTTGGTTCTTTGAGTAGTACATTACATTCATTCCATATATGTGATTAGATCTTAATTAAACATGTACAGCAGAGGCCACTAGCCATGCAGTGTTCTCCAAGAAGGGTGTCTAAAACCTCCAGCCTCTACCTCTACCCCCATATCAGTCTTAATGTATCATCAAGTCTTGTTCCTGGTAACCTTTATCTTCCTTCCCAACAGCCCTGCACTCCCGCACCTTCTTCTGGGTGCAGATATTCTTTTAATGATGAGTATTTATGAATCAGTGCCTCTGCTGAACCTGACTGAAGTGTTTGGAAGGGAGGCTCTGGAAATGGAGGACGCTTAGTTTTGCAGCCACAGTGGATTTGTTAAATAAGTGTTTGTTTTGTACGTCGACCACACTGTATTCACCTCTGTGAGCATGGCAGACCTGTGGACTGGTACTTTGAGACCCCTAACTGAGACCACTGTTGAGACTAAGGTGGAACCTTGCAGCATATAAGATAATCCTTTATTGATCCCATGGTGGGGAAATATGCAATGTTACAGCAGCACAGAGGAAAAAACAGGTGTCAGGAAATGTACAAATAATAAATAAGATCTATATATACAAAAGGTATTATAAAATACAAATAAAATACTAAACATTTAAAGAAGACAGCAGTTTTATTACACATAGTAGAAAAGACTACTGTAGGAATAGACTAGTGTAGGAATAGACTAGTGTAGAACAGACTACTGTAGGAATAGACTAGTGTAGAACAGACTACTGTAGGAATAGACTAGTGTAGGAATAGACTAGTGTAGAAATAGACTACTGTAGGAATAGACTAGTGTAGAAATAGACTAGTGTAGAAATAGACTACTGTAGGAATAGACTAGTGTAGAAATAGACTAGTGTAGAAATAGACTACTGTAGGAATAGACTACTGTAGGAATAGACTAGTGTAGAAATAGACTAGTGTAGAAATAGACTAGTGTAGACATAGACTAGTGTAGAGATAGACTAGCGTAGAGATAGACTAGCGTAGAGATAGACTAGTGTAGAAATAGACTAGTGTAGACATAGACCAGTGTAGAAAAAGACCAGTGTAGAGATAGACTAGAGTAGAAATAGACTAGTGTAGAGATAGACTAGTGTAGAAATAGACTAGTGTAGAGATAGACTACTGCAGAAATAGACTTGTGTAGAAATAGACTAGTGTAGAGATAAACTAGTGTAGAGATAGACTAGCGTAGAGATAGACTAGTGTAGGGATAGACTAGTGTAGAAATAAACTAGTGTAGAAATAGACTAGTGTAGAAATAGACTAGTGTAGAAATGGACTAGTGTAGAGATAAACTAGTGTAGAAATAGACCAGTGTACAAATAGACTAGTGTAGAAATAGACTAGTGTAGAAATAGACCAGTGTAGAAATAGACTAGTGTAGAAATAGACCAGTGTAGAAATGGACTAGTGTAAAAATGGACTAGTGTAGAGATAGACTAGTGTAGAAATAGACCAGTGTAGAAATAGACCAGTGTAGAAATAGACTAGAGTAGAAATAGACTACTGTAGAGATAGACTAGTGTAGAAATAGACTTGTGTAGAAATAGACTACTGAGGGGAGCTGTTATACAGTCTGACGGCCGGAAGGAAGGATCTGCGGTACCTCTCCTCCACACACCGTGGGTGCAGCAGCCGGGCACTGAAGGAGCTGCCCAGTGCTTCCAGAGAGTGGTACATGGGGTGGGACAGGTTCTTCAGCCTGTGTTTAAACTCAGTTCTCATTCTCCTGTCCCCCACCACCTCCACTGGGCCAAGGGGACACCCCAGGACAGAGCTGGACTTCTTGATGACCCTGTTCAGTCTCTTCCTGTCAGCGCTGGAGATGCTGCTGCCCCAGCAGACCACTCCATAAAAGATGGCTGATGCCACCACAGCATCGAAGAAGGTCCTCAGGAGCGCCCCCGCACTCTAAAGGAGTGAGGGGGGTATAATAGACTTTGTGTGCTGTCTAAAGCTCAACACGCTTATACAATAACATAACAGTACATCCACTCCATGATTCAGATCCGTAATCCTGATGTCATTTTCGGTGACTCAGATCCGGAGTCGCTATTAATTTGAGCATCTACATTTTTGTTTACCTCTCTGTGGTTCCTGATGATTCAAATGTTTTCCTGGTTGTTGTTTTGGGTACTCAGTGCTCCCTTGGCGATAGAACGAAAATACAATTGTTGTCAAACAGAGACACACCAAGGTCTGCTCTAAGGCCGTGCCTCTTGATGTGGGAGTAGTTAGTGATTCAGGCGTCGCTGACAGAAGCTCTTCGGAGACCCATCGATCCAGCCTGGCTGCACACGAGCGGTGGCCGACGGGGTGACCCATGTGGATAAATGCCCCATGGGGAATGTGGAAAGTGAAGGCTTTACCAAGAGCACAGAGCTGTCAAAGCCATCAAATCAATCTCTCTCTCTCTCTCTCTCTCTCTCTCTCTCTCTCTCTCTCTCTCTCTCTCTCTCTCTCTCTCTCTCTCTCTCACTCTGCTCTCCACAAAGAGTCCGAAGCTGAACATCTGAGACTCTTTCACCAGCTTACAGAAGTACTGGAAAGGACACACCACAGTCTGAACGCAGACTGGACGTCTGAATGCATTATGATACCACTTGCCAGTCAACCGTTTGGACACACCTGCTCACTGATTGCTTCTCCTTAGAGTTACTACCCTTCCCTTTCCCAGTGAAGACAGCATTGCTGACCATTGCTTTAGAACCCCTTGCTTAGGCTATCCGACTGAACCATATTCATTGTTATGGCGTGAGTGATACACTGCCAATCATATCCTTCTTTGAATCACATATATGGGATTCTTAGTTCCAGTGTTCTATAATTAACCCTGTTAATCCCAGTATGGCATTTTGTTAGGCCATAGAATTAACTAGTCCAATAGTGAGTCAATGCTGATTAGTCTATATGACTTATCAGATGTAAGGCACTTCCCTATTGGAAACAGAGGTCACTAAAAACTACACTCATAGAATAGCTACACAATTAGTTCCACCCAGAAGAAAACATCCGACAGGAATGAAACTTGGTGCGTAGGTTTGACATCATGAGACATGTTAATGATTCAGGTTTCATGCTCAGTCACGTGACGTAAGCAAGGACAGGCCTTATCGCTGTACCTGACCTGTACCTGCATTTATTTAATCTAGGCTAGATTACTGCAATGCTCTGTTCCATGGTCTACCCTCCAAAACCCTTCGCCCTCTGCAGTACATTCAAAACTCCGCAGCCAGAGTCTTAGTCCGCACCAAGAAGTCCGCACACATCACCCCCATCCTTCTTCAGCTACACTGGCTACCAGTTACAGAGCGTATCCACTATAAGATCCTGCTCCTGACCTTTAAAGCCCTACATGGACTAGCACCCACCTATCTGTCAGCCCTCCTTCATCCTTACCTCCCATCACGTAAGCTATTGTCTTCTGACTCTGGTCTCCTAGCTGTACCTAGGTCCAGGCTTTCCTCTATGGGTGGCAGGTCATTTAATGTTGCTGCCCCCACACTCTGGAACTCCCTACCTTCATCTATACGCACTTCACCCTTTTTTTTATTTTACCTGACTGACCCAACAGCCACTGTTGTGGACCTTCCACCAGCGGTGATGTCCTCCATGAGACATCCTGTTAGTGCCAGCATCATTGGCAGAAGGCTGCACAATGCAGGGCTACCTGCACACAGACCTGACAAGGGCTGCCTTGAACACCACGTCAACGTCACCTAAGACTGCAATGGTGTCGTGCCAGACTGTCGTGGGGCGAATCAGAATGGCAGCTGGTCATCTTCAGCGATGAGTCCTGCTTTTGTCTTGGTGGAGACGACCAACAAATCCCTGTGTGGAGACATCGTGGTCAGCACTGAGATGAACAGTTTGTTGTCATGTGTCACATGTCCAGAAGGTCTGTGGTCACTCCACCTCCACCCCTACCGCACCATCTGCAGGAACTGTTTGAGAATATTCAAGCTGCATGGGATGGATTATCACAGGACACCATTAGGAACCTCTGCAACTCCATGCCGCTATGTCTGCCATGTTGCATTAGCAAGCATACTGAGGAACACTACTTCTGTATGTGTAGCTCAATAAATATGGATCATATCAGTCTAAATGTATCATCATTTACTGTTCCTTTATCTTCCTTCCCAACAGCACTGCAATCCCACACCTCCTTCTGGGAGTTATAGTCTTTGTGCCACCTTAAGGATAGGTGTCTTCCACAAATCCTGGATAACGTACTATACCTCTCACTCTGCGTGGAATGTCCAAGGTGCTGTCCAGGCTGTCTCAGTTTTTGGTGACTTGATGTGGCAGTGACTGGAGAAGTTTCTGGATATAGACCACATTAATGTCCAGACACTTATGTGGTCAGTTGGGCCAGATTCGGTGGATCTCTTCCCTGGTGCTTTACTGGTTGTTCCAGGCAGCCCCACAGATTTCCAAAAGGGTTCTAATCAGGGGATTTTGCAGGCCAGGCCAGATCTAGAATGCTCCTAAAGGTTTAACATGCCAATCAGTCCCACTTGCAGCCCTGTGAATGTGAGAACGGTCATCTTGGAATACATGGATAGGAATGTTGTGTTCCTTGTTAAGATGATGAGCCAAAGGCAAAACCAGGTTGTCCAGCAACTCAATGTAGGCACTGTGATCAACTTTACTGTCACCTCCACCAAAGAACCCAATCCCATGTACTGAAAACTCCCCAGAACATCACAGAGAAGACTTCTGATATGTTTTATTTGTGCTATGTTGAATTAAATACAGGGTTTAAATGATTTGCAGATCAAGCCATTCTACATTTTGCACAGTGTCCCAACTTTTTTTTGGAAACAGCGTTTTAACAGTGAGGGGGAAACTTTGAATGAACTCACACAGAACACCGCAGTGATCAAAAAGAGTGACGGAGAAATGCAAAAAATAAGATTCTTAAAAGTAGTAGCTGGTGGGGAGCTTTGCTCACTTATGAGGAGCCACCCGAGATGCCTTTACATCATGACGTGATTATATAAGACATGCACTGAACTGAGTCTCTGAACCTTACCTGGCTCTGTTCTTCTAAACCTGTCCTCGGTTCTAAAGTCATGAGCTCATCTCTATGTATTGTGTGGACAGATGGGTTGCATCAGGCGAACAGCTACTGCCTAAGAGGAGAAAGTCCCAAGGTCAGCACGAAAGGATTATTTCCGAAGAAGCCGAACGTGTTTGTCAGCTCCCAAAATGTTGTTTTAGCTCAGTGTTAAATTTGATACAGGCCCACAAATCCTGCTGACTCACCTCTGGCCTGCTGGGTAATGTCACTAAAGCCTGCTGTCGGGACTGATATCGCTTACCTTTGTTTACTTAAAGGGCCCATAGCACAGAAAGTTTGTAAATTAAGAAAATGACATTTGTAGCAGGTAAACAAAAATAGCTGCAAACGTGTGATGGCACAACCAGCACCAGTGTATCCCTGGCAAAACACGCTGACGTTATAACCACTACTGGTACAGTGATTCAATGGGACAAAACAGGGCAGCCAATCAGAACTATTAGGAAGTCTTAAAGGCAAATTATAGCCAGCCTGATGGTGCAGTGGGTAGAACAGCTGCCTCACAGGTTTGATCCCTGGCTGGGCGTCCGGGGTCCCTTGTGTGTGGAGTGTGCATGTTCTCCCTGTGTCTGTATGGGTTTCCTCCCACAGTCCAAATACAGGCAGTCACGTATTTCCCCCTAGGTGTGAGTGAATGTGTGTCTCCCATAGGTACAGCATGTCCAGTGCATATACCATATACATATATATATGTGTATATATGTATATATATATATATATATATATATGGTTGCTACGGTGTTACTAGACATTTGTCATGGTATCCCAGGTGGTTGCCAAGGTATTGTTAGGTTGCCATGTAATCTTGTGTGGTTGCCAAGGTCTTGCTCAACAGTGTAAAGGGTATATGACCATGGTGTAGTTGCTGGTAGTTGCTAAGGCATTGCTATATAATTGTTATGGAATCTCCATTGGTTGCTAAGGTGTTGCTATGTTGCCATGCTATCCCATGTAGTGGCTAGGCTGTTGCTAGCTTGCTATGTTATCTCAGGTGCTTGCCAAGTTGTTGTTAAACAGTATAAAGGGTATATGACCACGGCATAAAGTGTATATGCCATAATGTTTAGAATGTATAACCATGGCATAACGTGTACATGCCATAGCGTAAAGGGTATATGCCATACTGTAAAGGGTATATGCCATGGTGTAAAAGGTATATGACCATCTCTTAATGGGTATATGTTCATGGCATAAAGTGTATAAAATCTTAGGGTAAAGTGTATATGCCATGGCGTAAAGTGTATACACCATAGTGTAAAGGGTATACGCCATAGTGTAAAGGGTATATGCCATAGTGTAACGGTATATGACCATTGTGTAAAGGGTATATGATCATGACATAAAGTGAATATAATCATGGGGTAAAGTGTATATACCATGGCGTTAAGGGTATACGCCATAGTGTAAAGGGCATATGACCATGGCGTAAAGGGTATACGCCATAGTGTAAAGGGCATATGACCATGGCGTAAAGGGTATACGCCATAGTGTAAAGGGCATACGCCATAGTGTAAAGAGCATATGGCCATGGCATTAAGGGTATACCCCATAGTGTAAAGGGCATATGACCATGACGTAAAGGGTATACGCCATAGTGTAAAAGGCATATGACCATGGCGTTAAGGGTATAGGCCATAGTGTAAAGGGCATAGGGCATATGACCATGGCGTTAAGGGTATACGCCATATTGTAAAGGGCATATGACCATGGCGTTAAGGGTATACGCCATAGTGTAAAGGGCATATGACCATGGCGTTAAGGGTATACGCCATAGTGTAAAGGGCATATGACCATGCCGTTAAGGGTATACGCCATAGTATAAAGGGCATATGGTTTAATGGCGCCATAAAAGGGTGAAACGTAAAGGGTATACGCCATAGTATAAAGGGCATATGACCATGGCGTAAAGGGTAAACGCCATAGTGTAAAGGGCATATGACCATGGCGTAAAGGGTAAACGCCATAGTGTAAAGGGCATATGACCATGGCGTTAAGAGTATACGCCATAGTGTAAAGGGCATATGACCATGGCGTTAAGGATATACGCTATAGTGTAAAGGGCATATGACCATGGCGTTAAGGGTATACGCCATAGTGTAAAGGGCATATGACCATGGCGTAAAGGGTATACGCCATAGTGTAAAGGGCATATGACCATGGCGTAAAGGGTATACGCCATAGTGTAAAGGGCATATGACCATGGCGTTAAGGGTATACGCCATAGTGTAAAGGGCATATGACCATGGCGTAAAGGGTATACGCCATAGTGTAAAGGGCATATGACCATGGCGTAAAGGGTATACGCCATGATGTAAAGAGCATATGACCATGGCGTTAAGGGTATACGCCATAGTGTAAAGGGCATATGACCATGGCGTTAAGGGTATACGCCATAGTGTAAAGGGCATATATCCATGGCGTAAAGGGTATACGCCATTGTGTAAAGGGCATATGACCATGGCGTAAAGGGTATACGCCATAGTGTAAAGGGCATATGACCATGGCGTAAAGGGTATACGCCATGATGTAAAGAGCATATGACCATGGCGTTAAGGGTATACGCCATAGTGTAAAGGGCATATGACCATGGCGTTAAGGGTATACGCCATAGTGTAAAGGGCATATGACCATGGCTTAAAGGGTATACGCCATAGTGTAAAGGGCATATGACCATGGCGTTAAGGGTATACGCCATAGTGTAAAGGGCATATGACCATGGCGTTAAGGGTATACGCCATAGTGTAAAGGGCATATGACCATGGCGTAAAGGGTATACGCCATAGTGTAAAGGGCATATGACCATGGCGTTAAGGGTATACGCCATAGTGTAAAGGGCATATGACCATGGCGTAAAGGTTATATGACATGGGGGACCAAGGAGGACACAGTACAGTGTCTGTTGTTTAGCCAACTCTAAACACAGCCGGATTATACTATTCATATGCTGAACTTCAGGCGAAGGCGGAGTATGCACATCATACGGTCACCCTGAATAAAGCTCTGCTGTTAAACAAACAGGTAAAGTCAGTGGGCTGAGAACCACCATTTACTTTCAGCTACTGGAGATAAATCAGCTTCCTGATAGCTCCAGCGCTCTGTTATTGTTGAAATGCTGAGCTGTGGACTATGACTAAGTGTTTATGCGTGTAAAGTCTCTACAGGCCACCTGAGTGAGCTCTTATTACAGCGCTACCGCAAAGACCTCTGCCTCACTTCTCCATCTGTAACTCTGCTAACATCCCGCCATAATAGATTCTAACTGCTTCTCATCATCGCAAACAATGAACAGAAATAACTATATAGATATAAAGATGGTAAATACAAGATGACATATTGAGATATAATATAATATGTGAAAGATTTTTTAAAGCGAATAGTGACGAGTATGGAGTCGCCGCCTCCGTCACCATGCTAATACACTTTCATAAGATCCATAATACAAGTGCATTATTCTCTCACTGGGGTGTAAATAACCTCATCCAGGTGGTTTGATGTGAAGTGGTTCACTGTAGAGAAACAGACAGGCTCGGACTTCTTTACAGTGGTGGTGATGGGAATCAGGAGTCACCTACAGCACCAATAGAGGCACCTTATTTACTCTCCAGAAATATCAGTGAACCTACATTTGTCTTCTGAGTTTATCTCCATTTGGTTGATTTTTATTTTCATGCACCATTTGAACACAGCAGCTGCTGTTTACACTGTGTGAAAATTTAATAATGAACGGACCAACAGAAATGGCCCAAAACCACTTTTAGTAAAAAGTCTGGTTCCATTGACTTACATTAAAGTTAACTGAAGTTTTTCCTTCTTTCTTTTTGTCTCTTTCATTCTATATTTCATTCTTAAAACAGGAAGAAAGAGAGAAAAAAGATTGAATGACAAAGCTCTTTCTTTCATCCAATCTTTTTTCTCTCTTTCTTCCTGTTTGTCTGTTGTTCCATCTTTTTTTGATTTTATATTACTTTTGTCCTGTCTTTTTCCTACTTTCTCTTTCCTTCTTTTTTTGTCTGTCTGTCCTTGTCCTTTTCTTTTCTTCGTTCTGTCTCTCGTTCTGTTTTTCATCAGTCTGTGAGTTGATCATTCTGTATTCTTGCTGTGTGTCACGTAGCAGGTCTTTGCAGTTGTAGATGTTGTTGTGGTCTACACTGGTGCTTTCTGCCACTGAGTGAGCTTCACCACAGTGACTCCCACCAACTCTTCATTACTCGTTACTGTTTACCAGCTGAATCAAGCACACGATCAGTAATACTGTGTACGGGCCCTTTAACAAACCGCTCCCTGGTTCCAGTGAAGGCTGTGTTGGCCTACAAAAACCTGCCCTGACATTTCTAGGAAACTGTGGCCGCTTGCTCTGAAATAACCTGGCCAAACCGTCCCGAACACTGTACCCTGCGTGTTTACGTAAAGCTTTCATCATGCACCAAAATACAGAACGAGACAGCCCACTGAGCCATGAGGCGCCCACGCACTAACACACGGTGACTAAGCTCTTAATACGAGTGCATGGGAACCCAGTGAATACCTCAAGGAGAGAGGGAAGAAGAGAGGGAGGGGAGGGAAAAGAAAAGAGATTTGCATTTCAATGACCTTCCATCATTAGCCCCCGTATTGCGGCAGCACTGTGTCTCAATTAACACATTACTGCACTGCTCCCTTTTCCCCTGGCCACCTCACCTTAAAGGGGAATCCCACCGATTCCTTCACTTTCAGAAATTCAGTGTAATTTAGATGCTAATAAAGTCATTCAGAAGCCACAGACTGATTTCTTTACCGTGGTCTTGATGGGAACCAGTGGTCTTGATATCTACAACACAGACACAGCCATTCATTCACCATCCTGCGACCATACCGGCGCCTTCTGGGCTTTCATGTGTAATGTCTGGATAGTAATGAGTCCAAATGCAGTCAAATGCACAATTTAGCCACCCCTGCTGAAATGACATGATGAGTAGAGATGGAAATGTGCAAGGCTTACTGTTAATCTGCTATATTTATCATACTGGGAAATTTATAATGACATATTTAGAATACAGTACGGCCTGTACAAAAGTCATGGCAAATTTGACATTATGTTTCCACTATGATAATAGAAAATGCAGCTTGTGTTGTACATGTAATTTGTGTTTTACATCTTAAATGACTAAACTGTGGCACGATTTTGAAACAGCCTTGCCTATAATAAGACAAACAATGCCTTACAAGTCATAATGATAGTGGCTGATTCCTGAGTTTGCACTCATTCTGTCACTGTGGATGGATTTTCTAACCACTGCCAACCCCGAGAATCATGGAAATGAAATCCGTATGTTAGCCAAAATGCTAGCTTATGATCCAGGCTACAAGAAGAAGGAACAGCAGTACCTGAGCTGCACGGTATGTCAGTTCTATGTGCTGAACTCTCCGTATTTAACTATGACTATGTAAATACCTAGGTATAAAAAGCAATAGCACCATAACAAACAAGTATTACAGCCGTCAGCTTGATCAGCCTCATCACTCCCCAAACCTCAGGAACCAAGCAAATCTCAGTGGATCACTATATACAATACTAGGCCTGATTTTTGGCCAAACTCTTCCTTTAAGCCATAACGCGCCGAATACAGACGTGATGGGAGACGTTCCTTGGCAGGAATAGTGCGATGAGCACGCTAAGCTTCCCGACACTCCTCTGGAAACACAAACTGTTCCAGGCCTTTGTCAGAGCACCTCTCATCTGAGCTACAAATTGGCCTAAATGCCTTGATTTGGACGTCTAGCAGGTGGAGGCTGCTTTGTGTAGCTTCACATCAGAGGTGCTTCACAAGCTCTGCGAGGAGCAGCAACACGCATACACAGCCAAGCAATTACAGTCACCATGCTTGAGCTTTGTTGGCAAGTGAATAGGCATGCGAGACAAAGGGGACAGAAAGGAACCAAGCGTTATAATATATACAGTATACGGAGAATAGGACAAAAGGCCTGTAGAGGAAATGTATCAGTGGTTGTGACTTCATTCCCTTTCTCACAAGAGAAGAGGCTCTGGTTACAGTATGAGCATCTCAGCAAGACTTATGACAGTGTATTAGACCTGCACTTAACCACACTGACTTCAGAAGGACATGATCAGTTATGGACAGGTCTTATTGTGATACCTGAATGACTATGTGAGATTGTCCTGTTGTGTAGGGTTTTCATTCTGAGTCATGTGACATTGCATGTGACATGAAGGATGGTGTTAACGATGTGCCATAACAGCATGCTGTTGGAGGCATGCACCGGAGACATGAAGGATCTGGGATACCTACATGAACCAAGGATGGAGATGACCGGCGAACTGTCCGATGTGCCATGATTGTGGAAATTCGGGAGCAGTGATGCCTCCATTAGCCATCCTGTTAGTGCCAGCACCATTGGCAGATGACATGCACACAGATTGTTGCGATGACTGTCCCTAACACCATGTCAACGATCCCAAACACTGCAAGAGTGTCGTGCCAGACTGTCATGGAGTGACTCAGAATGGCAGCGGCTCAGCTTCAGTGACGAGTCCCGCTTTTGTCTTAGTGGAGACGACCAACGTATCTGCGTGCGGAGGCACCGTGGTCAGCACCAAGATGAACAGGTTTTGTCACAAGTCCAGCTGCATGTATGCAAGCATGCATGGGACGGATTAGCACAGGACACCATTAGGAACCCCAACACCATACTGAGAGACTCTACTTCTGTATGTGTAGCTCCCCATATCAACCCCTCCCCACCATGTCAAAATTCATCATCATGTATTGTTCCTGGTAGCCTTTATCTTCCTTCCCAAGAGCACTGCAATCCCACACTTCCTCCTGGGTTGAACCGTTCTTTGATGATGAGTGTGTACACACACTTCGTTTTATCTGGTGAGGACATTGAAGGCTTGTAACACTAGAATTAGCAGGGAACCCCCTCATAACACTTCTAAGTGGGCAGCTGAAGAGGGCGGATGCATTCACTTCTATTGGAGGACTGGACCGATGTAAGTGCACCGTTAGAACAAGCTCAGGCTGATGTTAGTTTATTATGCAACGTAGAAATCATCAGTGAGTAAAACTCTCAGCACAGCTTGACAGTGAAAGGTGAACAGAGCACTGTTGCTTTCACTCTGCAAGGGTGCTTAATTGGGCTCTAAGAATAAAGCTCTTGAGTGTCTATGTTGAAAGCAGCACTGGGTGAGTGTGTGGGTGGGCGTGGGCTGCTGGACGAGCGGCTGCTGATAGGTGATGCCGTGTGCCTGCTGTGTGGGTGAGATGACAGCGAAGGGGACCAGCGCCACTCTGCCTGACACCAAAACAAATAAACCAGAAACCAGGGGTGTCATTGAAGGGGCCCGGTTTCAGTGTAGTTGGGGGTGGAGCCTGTCTTGTCCATCCATATGAAATATTCAGTGCTTGGTAAGTGTAGTGTGTTAGTGTACTGTAAGTAGCGTGTTGGTGTACAGTAACTCAGTAAGTGTAGTGTGTTAGTGTGCTGTAAGTAGTGTGTTGGTGTACAGTAACTCAGTAAGTGTAGTGTGTTAGTGTGCTGTAAGTAGTGTGTCGGTGTACAGTAACTCAGTAAGTGTAATGCGTTAGTGTACTGTAAGTCGTGTGTCGGTGTACAGTAACTCAGTAAGTGTAATGTGTTAGTGTGCTGTAAGTAGTGTGTTGGTGTACAGTAACTCAGTAAGTGTAATGTGTTAGTGTGCTGTAAGTAGTGTGTCGGTGTACAGTAACTCAGTAAGTGTAATGTGTTAGTGTACTGTAAGTAGCGTGTTGGTGTACAGTAACTCAGTAAGTGTAATGCATTAGTGTACTGTAAGTAGTGTGTCGGTGTACAGTAACTCAGTAAGTGTAATGTGTTAGTGTGCTGTAAGTAGCGTGTTGGTGTACAGTAACTCAGTAAGTGTAATGTGTTAGTGTGCTGTAAGTAGCGTGTTGGTGTACAATAACTCAGTAAGTGTAATGCGTTAGTGTACTGTAAGTCGTGTGTCGGTGTACAGTAACTCAGTAAGTGTAATGTGTTAGTGTACTGTAAGTAGTGTGTTGGTGTACAGTAACTCAGTAAGTGTAATGTGTTAATGTACTGTAAGTAGCGTGTTGGTGTACAGTAACTCAGTAAGTGTAATGCATTAGTGTACTGTAAGTAGTGTGTCGGTGTACAGTAACTCAGTAAGTGTAATGCGTTAGTGTACTGTAAGTAGTGTGTTGGTGTACAGTAACTAAGTATGTGTAATGCGTTAGTGTGCTGTAAGTAGCGTGTTGGTGTACAGTAACTCAGTAAGTGTAGTGTGTTAGTGTGCTGTAAGTAGTGTGTT
Source organism: Prochilodus magdalenae (assembly GCA_024036415.1). NCBI lineage: Eukaryota > Metazoa > Chordata > Actinopteri > Characiformes > Prochilodontidae > Prochilodus > Prochilodus magdalenae. The sequence goes on along the minus strand of JAMWET010001728.1, from coordinate 260,282 downwards.
GGTGTACAGTAACTCAGTAAGTGTAGTGTGTTAGTGTGCTGTAAGTAGTGTGTTGGTGTACAGTAACTCAGTAAGTGTAGTGTGTTAGTGTGCTGTAAGTAGTGTGTTGGTGTACAGTAACTCAGTAAGTGTAATGTGTTAGTGTGCTGTAAGTAGCGTGTCGGTGTACAGTAACTCAGTAAGTGTAATGTGTTAGTGTACTGTAAGTAGTGTGTTGGTGTACAGTAACTCAGTAAGTGTAATGTGTTAGTGTGCTGTAAGTAGTGTGTCGGTGTACAGTAACTCAGTAAGTGTAATGTGTTAGTGTACTGTAAGTAGCGTGTTGGTGTACAGTAACTCAGTAAGTGTAATGCATTAGTGTACTGTAAGTAGTGTGTCGGTGTACAGTAACTCAGTAAGTGTAATGTGTTAGTGTGCTGTAAGTAGCGTGTTGGTGTACAGTAACTCAGTAAGTGTAATGTGTTAGTGTGCTGTAAGTAGCGTGTTGGTGTACAATAACTCAGTAAGTGTAATGCGTTAGTGTACTGTAAGTCGTGTGTCGGTGTACAGTAACTCAGTAAGTGTAATGTGTTAGTGTGCTGTAAGTGGCGTGTTGGTGTACAGTAACTCAGTAAGTGTAATGTGTTAGTGTACTGTAAGTAGTGTGTTGGTGTACAGTAACTCAGTAAGTGTAATGTGTTAGTGTACTGTAAGTAGCGTGTTGGTGTACAGTAACTCAGTAAGTGTAATGCGTTAGTGTACTGTAAGTAGTGTGTCGGTGTACAGTAACTCAGTAAGTGTAATGCGTTAGTGTACTGTAAGTAGTGTGTTGGTGTACAGTAACTAAGTATGTGTAATGCGTTAGTGTACTGTAAGTAGTGTGTTGGTTTGGTTCTAGATAATGAAACCTGTTCTCCTTCAGTGTTCTGTTCTTATGATCATTAGAATAGACATCCGTGTCAGACTAATGAATGAGCTTCTATTAAAGACTGGTGGACTGAGGGACACTAGAGTCTCTTCACCTACCCTGAGCTGATGAAGAGTATGGAGAGTAACAGGAGCATGGTGTAAGTACATCTGAAGGTAAATACTTTAGTACAGTTACTCCAGTGGAGGTCTAAAGGGAGGAACGTCTACTGACACTGGAGGAATATTTTACTATGGGGATTTCCTTTAATTCATTTACATGGTGGTGTGCTTCTTCCCCCACTGTATACCATCAACCCTTAGTAGAAGACTGGAGGAGTCTTCACAGGAAGCTGAATGGAACGTCACTCATGGATTGTGAGCTATTCTTAGAAAGTGTGAGTCAGGAGTGTGATGTCGTCACTGACTCCAGCAGGTGAGAGTTCTGATTAGGAACACATGCAGATTCACACTCAGAGATGACCCTTTTTTTTTCAGCCATAATGGCCATCAACTGTACGTTACTCATTTTCTCTAAAGATATCTCTGAGAAGATTAGACATATTATAATTCAGGTACATAAAAAAAATAATTAAAGGCTATAGAGGAATCTTTGCTCCTAACAACCACCTGGAAGACCTGGTAGACACTCCAAACTATCCCAAACAGATGAACAGCACTTTTATCTTTGAGAGAGAGAGTCTATCCTTCCACTGTGAGAATACACCTCAACACTATGGAGGTCTGAAAAGGAGGTGTAGCTCTTTAAGAAGCTCCTCACTCAGAAAGGAAGACACATGCATCAAACAAAGCAGCTGCTGCTGGTGTCCTCTGAGCAATGGATTGACTGACCACTGCAGAGTCTAGACCCCAACACCACTGAATGGATTTGGGCTTATATGGATGGAGAGTAGAAGCAGAAAATCAGCTAAACCAGCGTCTAAGACTGAGCTTCGGAGGTGTGGCTGTAGATTTCTTTAAGAGTCTGATAGTGGAGTTAATACTGGAACGGAAGCTGTAACCTAGGAAACAAAAGGACTGAATAAATACAGAAAAAATCAGATGATTTAATTAATAAATTACATTTTATAAATATAAAAACATATTAAATTACTAAATTATATGATATTTCCAGATACTTAATATGGGTTCTAGTAAAAGTAACTGAAGCCACAGAGCCACAGGTGACAGTACAAATACACACACAGACTCCAAGTCGATGTCCCTCTTTTACGAGCAGAAATCCTTTTGTGGGAAACAAATTGCTCCACACTCATCCGTCCTGCACCTTTGATCTGGCCCACTCTGAGCAGTGATGAGGTCATTATTAACACTGCTGACCGCCGACATCTGCACTGCCCTCTTCGTCTGAATCCGACATGCTCATCGCTCCAATTTCCTTCTTAATCACACTCCCCTCCACCTCACACACTCTCCGCCAGCCAGGCTAATCACTCCGAGGTCGAAGTTCAACCCTGCACGATTCCGTCCCCCCAACCATTTAATTTCCCTAATCCTGGCAGGGAACGGTGGAGGTGAAATGCATCCAGAGGGTAGGAGCAAAGAAGTGTGGGGGGGGGGAGGATAGTCGGTCATGCATAGCCCTTTTCAACCCAAAGAACCCTGGTACCTGAACTGTTCAGGCTTTGTAGGTTCTCCTCGGTGCTGTCCAGAGAACCAGCCTGCATTTGCACCAGAGCGTTTGTGCTGCTATTCTACTGCTACACTCAGACCACTGGGTGTCGCCATGATTGGCTTCTCCTTCCTCAACATGTGACATGCCCACAGAGGTCGTCACGGTTCATGCTGAAGAACCTACTATTCGCCAGGCTGGGTTCTGAACCTATTTATTTTTGGTGGCAATGAATCGAGCCGTTCAAAATGGGGTCTGCAAACCGGAAGGGTTCTTGATCCACTTGATGGAAAGAGCCAACAGCTAATCAACATCTCATTTCTACTTGTACCAGGTGTAGCTTAACTTTACCCCTCAGGCTGAAACGCACTTAGGCTGCACTGAAATCCTTAAGGCTGTCTGAAACACAGTTCTGCACAGTTCTGCTGTTCCTTTTGGGTTTGTAGAAGGCTGGGTTGGTTAGTTTGCGTTCTGACAGCATCTATCATTTCCAAAAGCTCAGCTACTGTTCATGTACAGGAACAACACTCAACTGCACTTTAGCAGCAATGGGTGCCATAGGCTGAAGGAGAGGTTATACATAAATGTATTTGATGTGCAACAGGTGTAGTTTCCATACTTGGACTGTACAGGCACAAGTCTGTTTTGAAACCTCAACAGCATCACTATGTACTGTGTTTTACATAGACGGACTACAGTTCAGTGCATAAATCCACTGGGCTAGTTGAAGACAGTTTCCTGATATATATAGCAGGTGGTCAGAATAGTTTGTTTGAGTGGACGCTGAGGACGCTGTGGACGCTGATCACCAAGGTTTTGAATGGTTTATGAAACAAAACCAAAAACACCCCTTCAAGTTTCAAGTGCAATTCATAAATTACTCCTTATACTATTTATTGACTATGTGTCCTTAGAGATGCACCTGCTTTCTACTAGCATATAGCCTGATAAACAATCATTTCAGACTATTAAAGCCAGTTCCTGGAAGCACAGATAAGCAAGAGCCAGCTTCAGTTCTCTGGAGACATGGCATTGGTTAGCATATTTGAAAAAACTCATTTACGTTACCTTTGGAGTGAAGTCGTCTGACGCTGCTCCAAGTGGCAATGCCTCCAAGGTAATGTTTAGGCATGCTAGTGGTAGTGGGATTGTTGTTGGAGGTGAGGGGCTAGGAGGTGGATTGTTGAGACCCTCCTATAATTTGGGAGATTGTTGCCGTCTCTTTCCCGACATGTCCGCAGATGTCACAGCTTGTGCTGGAGAAGCTACTACTCTTTGGTTCCAGCTGGGAACAATCTATGTGAGTTGTTCAAATGCGCTCGTGAGTTATGAGATGAGCTTCTGAGAGATGTGATTATTTTGCTGTGCAGTTTGGATCAGACCATTCTGCCAAATTAGCCAGCTGCTAAGAAAGCACTTTTCACAGATGTCCAGTACACTCAAGGTTTTATTGTTAATATGATAATGATTGTAGACATACACACTGGGTGCTGGATCATGTGTCAACACTGCCACTATATTGGTCATAATTTAACTCTTAGGAGGTTGAACGGGAAAAGACAGAGCTGGACAAATTGTCCCACAATCCAAACCAGGGAATTTCCTTTCACTGGAAAACTGAGCTATTAGCCCAGCCCAGCCCGACACGGCACGGCACAGCCCTTGCTTTGCACAGCACAGCACAGCCCTTGCTTTGCACAGCACAGCACAGCACAGCACAGCACAGCCCTTGCTTTGCACAGCCCTTGCTTTGCACAGCCCTTGCTTTGCACAGCACAGCACAGCACAGCACAGCACAGCACAGCACAGCCCTTGCTTTGTACAGCACAGCACAGCACAGCCCTTGCTTTGCACAGCACAGCCCTTGCTTTGCACAGCACAGCCCTTGCTTTGCACAGCACAGCCCTTGCTTTGCACAGCACAGCACAGGCCTTGCCTTGCCTTGCCTTGCCTTGCCTTGCCTAGCCTAGCACAGCACAGCACAGCACAGCACAGCACAGCACAGCACAGCACAGCACAGCCCTTGCACAGCACAGCCCTTGCACAGCACATGCACAGCACATGCACAGCACAACACAGCACAGCACAGCACAATCCTTCCACAGCACAGCACAACCCTTGGCTTGCACATCCCTTGCTTTGCACAGCCCTTGCACAGCACAGCACAGCCCTTGCACAGCACAGCAGAGCACAGCCATAATTTAACTCTTAGGAGGTTGAACGGGAAAAGACAGAGCTGGACAAATTGTCCCACAATCCAAACCAGGGAATTTCCTTTCACTGGAAAACTGAGCTATTAGCCCAGCCCAGCCCGACACGGCACGGCACAGCCCTTGCTTTGCACAGCACAGCACAGCACAGCACAGCACAGCACAGCCCTTGCTTTGCACAGCCCTTGCTTTGCACAGCCCTTGCACAGCACAGCACAGCCCTTGCACAGCACAGCAGAGCACAGCCCTTGCACAGCACAGCACAGCACAGCACAGCACAGCACAGTCCTTCCACAGCACAGCCCTTGTCTTGCACAGCACAGCCCTTGCACAGCCCTTGTGCAGCACAGCACAGCACAGCACAGCACAGCACAGCACAGCCCTTGCACAGCACAGCACAGCACAGCACAGCACAGCACAGCCCTTGCCTTGCCTTTCCTTGCACAGCACAGCAAAAATCTTGCCTTACCTTGCACAGTCCTGTCAAACCTTGGCCGGTGGATGCTTTGGCTTTTTGCAGCAACCTGCTGAAGTGGCCAATGAGGTCTTGAGATGTAATAACTCACTAAAAATACATAAAATCAAGAAAAATGTGATTTAGATCCTTTCATCAATCAAAACGCCTGCAGAATCTGTAGGAGATGAGGGAGGAAGAGCAAAAGCATTCCATCAAACGAGTTGCGCAGGAGGGATGGCAGGTGACTGATAGGACTTTTCACATCTACTCATATCTGTGAGCGCATACCTGAACTTCCTCCTCATTAACCGCCTCTTTGTCGCACCTCATTGATCCAGGACGTCAAACGGCCGATAGGGTGATTAATTAAAATGGCGAGAGGCGTCTGGTCCCCGAGGATCAGAGCTGGGCTGGAACGGAGGTGTCAGTCACACGGATGGCAGGAGAAGAACGCAACTATCAGCACTTCTTAACGCGGTTAAATCGCTGAACTGAGGGGTGCTGAAGGACGTGCCTGCTTTTGAAAGATTATATCTCATTCTGCATGAATGGATGCATATTTGCTAATCACCGAGGCCTAGAGTTAGCAGGAAGCTCTTCAGATATTTCAGCGCTACTCCATAATTTGAACAAAGAGGCCAGATACGAAATGCTCAGCTCTAGAGCACACGGCAGAGCAGCAAGCAACCAGTCACTTCCAATGGGAGCACAGTTTGTAGCCGTGACTTAGCGACAACCGCAGAGTCGCTCGGCAACAAGCTCCAAACCGAATTACGATATTTTCAAATTTATCCAAATGAATTATGATGCAGTGAAGTGATATTGTAAATGAGTGGCCCCATCAAATTCTTCAGACCAACCGTAGACATGGGGGCCTGAGGTCTTCCCAGCTTCTGCTCTCTGGCTTTTAGTTCCTACCAGCGTTTGATTCCAGTTCAGCAGTGTGGTGAACATGTAGGAGAAGCTCATAACGGCTGTGTCTGCTTTCCTCAGTTTATATGATGGGTCTGTGTACATATACATTTGAAGGAATATGAAATGTGGAAGACTGTAGAGGATACTGTTGGTGTCTCTAGTGAGCTAGGTCACTCAATTCCTAGCTAGCCTCAACCAAAAACAGCTAGCCTCGAATGCAGGAGGTTACAGGGGTTGGACAATGAAACTGAAACACCTGTCATTTTAGTGTGGGAGGTCTCATGGCTAAATTGGACCAGCCTGGTGGCCAATCTTCATTAATTGCACATTGCACCAGTAAGAGCAGAGTGTGAAGGTTCAGTTAGCAGGTAAGAGCACAGCTCTGCTCAAAATACTGCAATGCACACAACATTATGGGTGACATACCAGAGTTCAAAAGAGGACAAACTGTTGGGGCACGTCTTGCTGGCGCATCTGTGACCAAGACAGCAAGTCTTTGTGATGTATCAAGAGCCACGGTATCCAGGGTAATGTCAGCATACCACCAAGAAGGACGAACCTCCACCAGCATCACGTAGTGACCTGGCCACTATCCTGCAAGAAGAATGGCTTAAAATCCCTCTGACCACTGTGCAGGACGCAGTATATGTCATTCCCAGGACGAGCTGATGCTGTATTGGCCGCAAAAGGAGGCCCTACACCATACTAATAAATGATGGTGGTCTAAAACCAGGTGTTTCAGTTTCATTGTCCAACCCCTGTAGGTTTCCATACAAATGTGTGCTTTTCAAATCAGCTAGTCTCCACTGACCTTGTACACACCCACACATGACAACACAAGTGGCCTCGAACACGCCCACCAGAGACACACCTGGGGTGACATTAGCAACTTGTTGCTTGCTAGTGTGAGCGCAGAGTAAGGGGGACCACTTCGCCTTCAGTACTCCATCATGAAAGGACAGAATTGTACAAAATCGTATCCCAAAACTTTCGGGATTCACTAAACGCATTTGCATGTACAGCTATTGTAAACACATTCCGAGGATTAAACTGAGGTGAGTACCATCCACTAAGAGTGTTAAGCATTGCTTACTAATATCCAGAGTTCACCAACAACATTACCACACCAACCAAAGACCAAGGAGAACAAAAAACACAGAAAAGAGAAAAGAACAAGAACCAATTCAGCTTCTGAGCCTATAAGTAGCTACTTAGATACACTAATAAATCAGACAGCTCTCACCAGGATCTTTGAACCGTGTAGTACTCCAGCAGCAGTCATCAACAAGTCCTTGACAGTCCCAACTGGAGAACGTCCAACTCTAAGCCAGCGAATCCACTCTAACACCAAGGGTTATTCCATTCAAGAGGTTAGACATTGCTTATCCCAGAAGTGCATCCATGCATCAGGTTGCTGGTTCCTAGATAAATGAAAAAGTTGACAAAAGAAAGAGAGAAGAAAAAGCTAAACAAATAGGAAACACACGAAACCACGCATGAGTAAAACATTTACAACCGCAGAAAATCAGATTTCATCACCAATCTATTTAACACTTTTACATGCACTTGAGTAATCAGATAATGGGACATTCTGGGCCTATGAGCCAGGTAATCGACCAATAAACTCACAGAGGACGAGGTGATGTAAACGCTGCACAAAGCTCATCGTCGTGCTGTAGTTATTTTTTTTTAAACGTGAAGTCACTAAAATGCATCATCTAATGAATACTAAACTCCTCCATTTAGTCAAGCACATGCTAAAGGCTAAAATCCAGCTCTCTTTCAGATTTACTAATAAACCTGGTTTAAGAAATCTGAGTTTACTGTTCACATGACCAGTTGAATTATCAGTTATAGCTGTAGGATTCCAACCATAGGCTGATAATTAAGTACATTTAGAAGCACTCGATGACATCAGACATCGAGCAGTGAATTCATGGTGGTGGTGGTGGTGGTAGGAACCAGGGTGACCGATTTACCTTACAACATCCTAAAGGTGCTTTCCAGTACATCATCACCACCACTCTGAACAACTCTGAAGTTTCTCATGTATAAATGTTGAGAAATCAGAGGAATCGACCTTCAGTGCACATCCTGAGTAAGCGGGGAGCTCTAAATATGCATCTTGGTGGCTGAAGAACCATCCAATCAAGTATCTGTGTAAGTAAATTATCTCCACTTGCCTTACACCATGTAATCAAGTCATGGGTCAAGTCTTATAATCTAAATAGCCTCCAGGCAGTTCCACACTCAAGCTGTCCTCCAGATTCTGGTTCTTGGAATTCGGATCCTGCTTGCTCCGTGATACGTTTGGCCAAGTCTGCAAGTTTTGGAGCGGGTACTGATCTCTGGTTCTTCTAAAATCAGTGGTCTAGAATTACCTTTCAGGGAACTCTGGTGCGGTCCACTGCAGGGTGTGGAAGCTGGCCGCTCTATGTGGTGCATTTTATACCATGACTGGTTTGACTTCTCATGTTCCTCCCCTTTCCAAGCTGAGCCATGTAATCATGGCTTACCACTGTTATGTATTTTCAGTATATGCCTAATAAAACCACACTTCCATAGGACTCGAGCAAGGTCACCACAATAAGCTCACCGTTGTGGACTGAGAGCATAGCATAACACCTACGTCTGGTGCTGGCCTTCATGGCAAAGATGACGTCTGTCTCTCAGTATGTTATTGGGCCGCCATATTTAATATTTGCTGTTGGGTTAGAAAACATGGCGGCCCAATCTCTGCCTAACCAGTCTCTGCCTAGAGCTGTAAAGGTTCTTAATGGTGTCTTACACAGTTCCTGCAGATGGTGTAGGAGGGGTGGAGGTGGAGTGACACAAGGTCTTCTAGATATGTGACATGTCAACAAACGTTCATCTTGCCGCTGACCACGGTACCTCCACACACAGATTCGTTGGTCATCTCCACCGAGACAACAGTGAGACTCGTCACTGAAGATGAGCCGCTGCCATTCTGAGTCACTCCATGCCAGTCCGGAACGACACCACTGCAGTCTTTGGTGATGAATGCAGCATAGCAGGGAAGCATATGGTGGGCTTGTAAAGCAACAGCATGGTAATATTGCTCCTATGCAGCCCACTACCAACACTCTGTACTCGCATTAACATGAGCCAAGTCTTTAGGTTCAGTACAGGTTGCAATAGTGAGATGCCCTTCTCTTCCCGTGGTGTGGACCACTGACCTCTTCTTTAGGAAAGCAGAAATAAATAAATCTGTAACTAATTGGAAGGTAATTAGTAATCAGTGTGCGCTCGAGTGACCGATTCAGAGAGTCATCTTGTGGGGCAATGCAGGGCACAGCTTAATACGGCGCAAAGCACCGTCTAACCGATTTTTCTGTAGATACAGAGATTCAAGCAGAACGCCCGCTCCTCAACAGCGTCTGCCAGTTCCCACAGCTGTCTGACAGACATGTCTGAAGTTCCACCATCAAGTTTTTTGTGGCATTAAAGTCATTTTTATTTCATCATAAAAGTTATTAATCAGTCCGGATCTCAACATCACTTTGGGATGGCTTGGATGGTGAGAAGCAGTCCTTTGAAGGAAGCTCTAAGAGCTTTGGAGCACTTCAGATTTCTTTTACAAGCTGCAAAAAATCTTTCCCTATGTTTTTCTCCATTTCATCTTTCCATATTGATGGGACAAGTGAAACACAGAGCACCTCCTTGTATCTACAGTCAGGGCCTGTTTTATCAGCTCCATTTACCACTGACAGCAATTTGTAGAGCTACTATCACAGACTGTGGTCCGTCTGTTTCTCTGTACACTTTATTACCCTGTTCTTCAATGGTCAGGACCCCCACAGGACCACCACAGAGCAGGTATTATGTGGGTGGTGGATCATTCTCAGCACCGCAGTGACACTCTGCTGCGGCACAGTGCAGTGCTGGTCATCCTCTACTCCTTCATCAGTGGTCACAGGATGCTGCCCACAGGATGCTGCCCACAGGACGCTGCCCCCGGCACGCTGCCCACAGGACAGTGTTGGCTGGGTAGTTTGGTTGGTGGATGATTCTCAGTCCAGCAGTAACACTGAGGTGTCCAGCAGCACTGCTGTGTCAGACACCAGCACAACACACACTAACACACCACATCAGTGTCAATGACATGCTATGAATGAACCACCACCCACATGGTCCTGTAGGGGTCCTGACCATTGAAGAACAGGTTGTATAGAGAAGTATACAGAGAAACAGATGGACTACAGTCTTTAGAACTACAAGGTGCATCACCTAAAGTGTATGTATATACAGGGGTTGGACAATGAAACTGAAACACCTGGTTTTAGACCACAGTCATTTATTAGTATGGTGTAGGGCCTCCTTTTGCGGCCAATACAGCGTCAGTTGGTCTTGGGAATGACATATACTGCGTCCTGCACAGTGGTCAGAGGGACTTTAAGCCATTCTTCTTGCAGGATAGTGGCCAGGTCACTACGTGATGCTGGTGGAGGTTCAACCTTCTTGGTGGTATGCTGACATTACCCTGGATATCGTGGCTCTTGATACATCACAAAGACTTGCTGTCTTGGTCACAGATGCGCCAGCAAGAAGTGCACCAACAATGTGTCCTCTTTTGAACTCTGGTATGTCACCCATAATGTTGTGTGCATTGCAGTATGTTGAGCAGAACTGTGCTCTTACCTGCTAACTGAACCTTCACACTCTGCTCTTACTGGTGCAATGTGCAATTAATGAAGATTGGCCACCAGGCTGGTCCAATTTAGCCATGAGACCTCCCACACTAAAATGACAGGTGTTTCAGTTTCATTGTCCAACCCCTGGTTTCATCAATGCATCACCGTCCTTTCAATGTATCAACTGTGCATGGCATTTCCACTCTGAATTGTTCATTAGCAGTAGGCCCTCTCTTTCATTTGTAGCGCAGATGGCTGCACTGCATTTTTTAAAAATATGTACTTTCAAATATTTTCTAATGTGTCCAAAAGCTCAACGAGTTTCTGAGAGCTCGGCTCTCTCCTACCACATATGAAGGAAGTGAAGGAGAAAAAAATCAATGCCTGGACTTCAAATCAAATCAATAAGAAGCCCTGCAGACTTTGATGGGTTGGGTTAGCATAAGCTGTCAATGTCACATTATTGCCTTTGACACAGCACAGCTACTAAACCAGTCTATATTGCTGTCCGTCATCACCCATTACACTGCCGGGGTGTTTAAGGGGCATTTGCCTACAGAACTGGAGTTGGATATGTGCTCTGGTGCATTACGCAGTGCTTTATAGAATAGCTCAGTCTCATCAGTTTACAGGAATTCATGATTTTACATTGCTGTATATCATGCAGCCATTGGTAATCTCCTAAGGTCAGATATCTAGGTAGCCCGGTAACTACTTCAGTTGACATCAGCTGGTTGTCCTCCTAATCTGATTTGAAGACCACTAGCATAATTATATAGCTGTAATGCAGTCACAGCTAGTTACCTAACAGTCACACCCATCTGCCTTGCCTCCGAAGTAAAGTTCTTTTCTTCTTGGTTGGTGTAGCTCAGCGGATAACACTGCTACCCACCAGGAAACCACCACCACATTGGGGTTTGAATCCCGGTCTGGGTGACTATGCTGTGCTACACCAATAAGAGTCCTTGGGCAAGACTCCTAACACTACACTGACCTACCTGTAATATGATTACCCTTGTATTTTGCTCTGGGTAGGAGCGTCAGATAAATGCCATAAATGTAAACAAATACCTCATGGCAAATTTGATTCTCCCAGCTTCAAGACGCATCATCAGAAGGGAGATTTTATAGTCTTCAAACCTCTGTGGAAATCTCTCTGTAAAGGTGCTGTGTACAGGCATGAAACGATATAGGAAGGATTACACTCAACATTCAAAGAACAGTTACACCCAGAAGGAAGCAACTGACAAAAATTAAACTTGGTGGGTAGGGTTGACATTGTGAGACATGCAAATGATTGACGTTTCAGGCTTGACTGTACATGTGACGTGAGCAAGGACAAGCCTAAGCTGCACCTGACTGACCCAACAGCCACGGTTGTGGGCATTCAGCTAGCAGTGCTCTCCTTCGTGAGTGATCCCGTTAGTGCCAGCACCATTGGGAGTGCTGGCACGATGCTGCACGATGCAGGACTACCTGCACGCAGGCCGTTACGACGACGGTCCCTAACACCACATCAACGTCACCAAAGACTGCAAAGGTGTCGTGCCAGTCTGTCATGAATGGCAGCGGGTCATCCTCAGTGATGAGTCCTGCTTTTGTCTTGGTGGAGACGATGTGTGTGGAGTCACCGTGGTCAGCACCAGGATGAACGGTTTGTTGTCACACGTCCAGAAGGCCTGGTGTTAGTCCACCTCCACCCCTACCGCACCATCTGCAGGAACTGTGTGAGGATATTCAAGCTGCATGGGATGGATTATCACAGGACGCCATTAGGAACCTCTACAACTTGTTGTTTCCTTTCTTGCTTGCACAGAAGGGTAGAGTCAGAAGACCGAAGGCTGGGGATGTTGGAGTAGTGTATTCAAGGCAAGCTCAGCACACTCACAGCTCTTGTCTGAACACTGTCCAGTCCAGTCCAAAGAAACATTTCTGTCACAGGGCTTTTATACACCGTTTCACCATCCCCTTAATGTACAAAGAGAAAGTGTCCTTATTTGGTTCTACTGGATGGTCAGCTCTCCTCCAAAAGATGTTTGACCTATAACCTCTAGAACCCTGATGGCAACCTTCATCCAGCGGCTCCGACCCTATCGTAAATGCCTACAATTCAGGTTCTGTTCTAGGAATGCAGCTGTTCCCACGTGGTAAACTTATACACACTGTATACTTACACACTTATACCAAACCACTGATGTCCAACAACTCCATGCTGAGAGGTCTGCACACTGTGTTAGCAAACATGGCAACCCAACACCATACTGAGAGACACTACTTCTGTATGTGCAGCTCAATAAGTATTGCCCATATCAGTCTAAATGTATCATTCATTGTCCCTGGTGTACATCCAAGTGTCTCTTTGAAGTAGTGATTGTTATATAACGTGCCTGAACTGTTTCCTGATATTATCCCAGATTCTTATCCTGGTGTGGATGTGCTCATCCGAGTCTACCCCACGAACGTCCCCCTGGAAGACAGATCCAGCCCATAGACAAATCGGACATTGGCTACGGTTCTCCAGCTTCCGTAAATAGCCCTCACTCCGTTCTCTGAGCTTCGCGATGGGCTGCCAGAGGGAAGGAAGAATGGAAATGCTGGCTACGTTTTTCAGCCACAGCTGCCAGAGCCCATATCCGAGAGAGACTCTGGTTTGATATGTAAGCCTCAGAGACACTCTCATCACCTCTACTGCTGATTTAATACAATTTACTCATGTCCTCAGACATCCAGAACACTTCGTCCCATTCATTTTCAACTCAAGGCTGATAGTGCTGAAGTAGCAGTGGCAGAATTGGGAAAGAGGCGTGTGATGAAAGCATAACGGCGAGGGAGGTGACTCTTAGGCGTTCTGACGTGTCCCCTATGCTCTTGTCCTCCTTTCTTTCCCTCTTGAAGTATCACAGCCTTCATTTTGCTATCGACATCAATGAAAATAGACACAAAAGGACACCAGTGTGAACGAGACATGGCCTAGAAGAGAGATACGTATGCAGGAACCCCACTATACTTTTAATTATGATTTTTGATTGACAGTAATTTAAAAAACTTGGGTTGCAAATATTAAAAAGAAAACTCACTTCGTCATCAAACTATCAAATATCACTCATGGAATTATACAGTCCACCTTAAAAAACCCCAGAATGGAGCTCTACAGGAGGATGGACCAGCTTATTTACCTTGCAGTGGAGCTGATAGAACAAGGTTTATGTCTAAGCAGGTTTGGAGCGATTCTATTGGTCGGTCCATCATGAATATTCACTAACCTGAAAGGAGAGCTAGAGCTTTTACACTGTGCAGAAAAAGAGATCAAAAGTTTTTACACCACTAAATATATATTAGAGGTGGAGATATGGAGGAGTATCATACTGTGTACATCAGGAGTAGATGTGGTATATCAGGATATGGACTGGTTCAGACTCTCATTAGGTGGAGCTGTTAAGTGTACGACTGTAGAGTCTTTAACATTACCAACAACAGCTGCCAGTATCTCAATTTGTCCACCTATGTCCACTTTAACCCTTCCACCCTTTCAGTCTTAAATCCAACAAGTTACAGCTCAAGTTCAAAAACACAATCAAACCACTCACATCAGCTGGAAGACCACCAAAACAAGAATTAACTACAACACTGCAAGTTCAAGTTCAAAATGGGACTCCTAACAGCCACCTGGGAGACCTGCTGGACACCAAATCTGTTCCCATCAGATAGGCAGCACCTAAAGCTTTCATCCATAGAGTGTCATGTGATCTAAATACATTTTTACCGTTATCAGCATTGCAAGTAGAAGGTTATATTGGTGTTGTGGATATTGTGACCCCTGATTCCTGGTATGTTCCAAACTACGTACTGTGAATGGGAGCAGCGTTTCTGTGGCGACCGGCAGTAAGCATGTATGTGTCTGTGTGTTTGTAGTTTACGATTGGGACATAATGAAGATATGGTGGACCATATGGCTCTATTACATCCAGGGTTTTCAAACACAACTACACTACCAGTCAAAAGTTTAGAAACTAATGAAGAAAGAGAGGGAAATAAATTCAGAAGACATCAGTATGACTCGTGGCCATTATTCCGTTGGACCAGTGTAGCTGCAGCCCCAACTAAATGAATGTTGCTTGGGATCTTCAAGGTTCTACAGTCGTACACTTAACAGCTCCAACTGATGACAGTACATATACTGAACCAGTACATATCCTGAACCAGTACATATCCTGATATACCACATATACTCCTGATGTAGCACAGTATTATATTTCTCCATATCTCCACCTCCAATACATAGTTGTACCTAGTTTAAAACTCTAGTTCCCCGTCCTGTTTCGTGAATATACATGATGGACAGAACACCACTCCTTGGAGCCGTGTCTAAACTTCTGACTGGTAGTGTACACCATCCAGCGAGGCAATACTCAAGGAAGTTCCCAACGCAAAAGGATGATCCGAGCTGTCCGTGTACTATTCGTGTACTGTTTAAGATACATTTGTGGATATCTCCAAACACAGGACTCATAGAGGGGACAGAATGTTCTTCCAGGGTGAGGAAACAGGAAAACGTTAACACGGAAGACATGGCACATTCTGCTACCCCTCGTAACTCCTGGGAGTGTGCGGTCACTCAACAGCAGCATTGATGATGCATGCTATCTCAAAGCATCTACATGAATACTGAGGTGCCTGCATGAGGCATGTGTCACATCCACAGACTCCCATTTAGATTGGACAATCAACAGCACTGCAGCGCCTGTTAGGCGAGATGGGGACATGGAGACTATGGGGAAATCACAGGTTGGTGGAGTGTGCAATAACCTCAGGGAGTCTAGATGCACGGATAACACGCATGCACAGCTATATGCTGGTTGCCTCTGTCCATCCTTTTGATCTTCACAGAGAGTCTCCAGAGCTAATCTCGTCCATGGTGTATATACATCCAGTAGCACACGTGCAAATTGCTGCAGACACCATGGATGAAGTGACTCAGAGATTCGGCATCCGTGTGGTTGGTAATGGGTGGTACAGCTCCCGTATGCTCTATCAGTATGGTACTTGCCGAACTGGAAAATGCCTCAGTAAAGGGTTCATATATGGCTTCTCCTAGGCCTCCCCTCGGATGTCCTGATCACAGCACCATCTATCTTCAGCCCGTGTATAGACTATTGCTCAAGTGAGAAACTGTGCGAATCAGGGAAATCAAAGCATGGAGTGATGATGCGGTTTCGGAACTACACGGATGCTTTGAGTGTACAGATTGCTCTGTATTTCAGGACTCTGTCTTGCATATTGATGAACTCTCTGGCACTGTATGCAGCTATATTACATTTTATGAACATCATTATTCCTAGGAAGCATGTGAAAGTCAAACCCATCAATAAGCCATGGATTACTAAAGCTCTGAATAATGTGCAGGAGAAAATAAATAAATAAATGAGGCTGAGAAAAGGGAGGCGAGAAGGGCGGTCAGAGCAGAGATCGAGAAGGCCACGTGACAACAGGAAAAACAAACTAGAGGAGAAGTTAATCACCAACCGTTTGAAGGCAGCATGGGACAGAAGGGGGAAAATGACAGGCCACGACATTGGGTGAGGCCATCACACGGGATTGGTGCTGTGGTTGTCTCATGTGTACCCGTGCAACACATACAGTTTCTCAAGTACCTAGATTATAGCTATACAGAGCCTCGGAGTGATGACGAAACATCAACTGCCATGTGAGCACAAACCAGCAGGGTGGGGTGGGTGGGGGGATAATCGTACGTAGACAGAATGTAGCGCATGCGGTAAGTACTCCTTGAAAGGCAGGTCAAGAGGAATTACTAGAAACGATGGGGGGAGCTGTAGACCCAATGTGGTTTGCATATAGGGCTGGAACGGGAGTCGAGGATGCCTCAATTACCTTACTCACATAACCACTAAGAAGGTCATGCTAGCAAATGCTAGGTTCCTGGAACACATGCTAGGCTCGTGGGACACTTGCATGGTAGACTCCTGGGACACACGGTAGACCCCTGGGACACACTGTAGACTCATGGGACACTTGCATGGTAGACATGTTGGACACTTGCATGGTAGACCCCTGGAACACATGCTAGGCATGTGGGACACTTGCATGGCAGACACATGGGACACTTGTATGGTAGACACATTGGACACTTGCATGGTAGACTCCTGGGACACACGGTAGGCCCCTGGGACACACTGTAGACTCTTGGGATACTTGCATGGTAGACACGTGGCACACTTGCATGGCAGACACGTTGGACACTTGCATGGTAGACTCCTGGGACACACGGTAGACCCCTGGGACACTTGCATGGTAGATATGTTGGACACTTGCATGGTAGACCCCTGGAACACATTGCTAGGCTCGTGGGACACTTGCATGGCAGGCACGTGGGACACACGGTAGACCCCTGGGACACCATGTAGACTCCTGGGACACTTGCATGGTAGACATGTTGGACACTTGCATGGTAGACTCCTGGGACACACGATAGACTCCTGGGACACTTGCATGGTAGACACGTGGAAAACTTGCATAGTAGACTTCTGGGAGACACGCTAGACTCCAGGGACACACGGTACACTCCTGGGAGACTTGCATGGTAGACAGGTGGGACACTTGCATGGTGGACTCCTGGGACACATGCTAGACTCCAGGGAGCCATGCTAGACTCCTGTAAAACCTGCATGGTAGACTCCTGGGAGACACACAAGGCTCCTGAGACGCACGCTAGGCTCCTGGGACATATAATTTGTGACTTCTAATCCATTTTTAGTTCTATCCAGCCACATATTTTAACTAGGACGTTTCTAACCAGTTTAGTGCTGATGTATATTTCAAGGACTGGATTATAGATTTGTTTAGCATGCATATCTCAGAGAGCAAGGGTAAATGGCTTTCTGTAAGAATTGGGTTTTGCTTCCATTGGCTTTCCTTAAAGCCGTGTTCTCTTGTGTATTCCAACGATCATAGACTCCAGCATGGGAAAAGCCACACCCTGAAATTCTTCGATGACACATTTATAGCCAGCCTGCTTCATAAAAGTAAGTCTGAGCATGGGCTAGTGGTTGTTGATATTGTAAACAGTGTGGCGGAGCTATATAAATGCCTCAACGACTGAAGATTTCTGCTCATTGATTTTAGAAGGAATCCATCTCATTTAGCATCCCAGACTTTCATTAAAAGCTATTGGCAAATGAATTTGTTGAATAGAATGAATATCCTGGAACAATAATCGACCAGACACTGACATTTGATGATAATTCCGAGGTGGTTTGCATGAAAGGGCAGCAACGTTCGTAAGCTCATGTGACTGAAACAGACCCAGCACCATGTAAAACCTTCACGAGCACCAACCACAGCTGTGATTTGATTTAGAATGGACAAGTTTCTGGATGTAGGCCACATTAATGTTCAGATACTCATACATCAAGGGCAGTTGGGCTAATTTGGTGGATGCCTGCCTTGGCACCATTCCGAGGAGAATTCCCTGTAGACTGGGATTTTAGCCACTGCTGGTTGACCCGTATGACCGTACGCTTCCATACACCTGCAGATTCAGCTACTTCCTCACACTATGGTCTTTGGCCACGCCCAAATACAGTCACTCCTTTGAGCTAATCATTAACATCTGCTCTGGAGCGGTTTTCCACACATGGAACGAGACATTCCCTGCATCGTACTCAATCTACGCATCCTGTCACACACATCCCACAGGTATTTGTAGACCCATCATCCTCATGCAGCGCCATCTGCAGGAGCCTGAAGTTACTACCACCTTAAAGACGGAAGGTGACTAATTGACTTCATGAGGAAAGTAAATGCTGTTCATGTAGAACAAAGAACAATGTTTTGTTCTGACTGTTACTGTTTTTTCGCCTGCCATGGCAACGTGATGGGTGTCCAGCAGACCCCCCTAATAGCTATCTATGACCAGCAGGTTTTCTGAAAGGCTAGGTCTGTTTTAGACCGCACTAGACACCGAATCCATGCAGCTAATGACAATGACTGGACTGAATATGCTAGATTTGGTCTCTGATGCAGACCAACAGATTGCCCAACATAGGAAACCGCCCACAACAATATGCAAAACTTTCTTCAAACAACAAATTAGCATATGTAGGATGCTGGAATAAACAATTGCTACTTGGCTCAGCTCGGTTCTGCTGGTGTGAGAGAGAAAGAGAGACTTATGCTCTATTGCTAAAGTAGATTAGAGGATTTTGGTGAATGGCTGGTATTGAGCTGTTTGATTTTCCAGGCTAATCCTTCGAGGCACCTTCTTGTGGCTAATGGTGGGTTCTCTCTGGGTTCTGTTCTAACTTCCTCACAAGTACATCCCAAAACAAAACCACCAGCCGGGCATCATGTGGACGCGCAGGTAGGACGACTGTCAGAATTCGAAACCCCACCAGATCAGATCAAAACTGGCTGTCTCGTATGCTTCTGGCCAGCGTGAGAATCCTGGTGCTTTGTGCTCTCTCTCTCTCTCTCACTCATCTGTGCTTTCTCTCCTGCCTTGCTTCTCCCGCTCTGTCACAAGTGTGCATCTGGCAGCCGTTCTGTGATGCAGTCTCACAAATGAGCTCTGTCCGTGGTAAGGGGACTGTCAGTACACAAACAGATTGACTCAATTACCGGCGGAGGAGCTTGTGAAATTCGCAGATAGCTCGCAGTCCAAAAACCCAGAATGAGCTCCGGCATAACAGGAAACTAACGGTGGCACAAACGCACTGAAGAAACCAGAGACAGAGACACATACGGTAAGACTTGCGGACAGTTTCCTCCCACAGGTCGTGAAGACCCTGAGTAAATGAGCACTGCTTCGGTGCTGTCTTCTCCAGAGTTATTCATTCACATCTATGCAGAATAGATACAGAATAATAAACCATCGTCTCGCATAGAGACCGTTATATGGTGTCACTGGAGTGGGACGTTTTAGTTGTGGGCTGTAATGTCTGTAAGGTTGTATTTGAATGATCATATTTAGTTTATGCTGCTTCTGTCTAGATTGTTAGATCTAAATTGGGTTTCTATATAAAATGAATGGAAATATTAGATTACTGTTAATTAGCTTCATTTAACATGGGGGAGAAATAATAATATACAAAATATGGCCTGTGTGAAAGTAATGGCAGCTTTTATATTGATTGTTTCATTTTATATTGCTTATAGCCCCCCCATCCCCCGCCAAAGGGTTTTGAAATCTTCGCATATAGGTGTGTATGTCCTAACCACGTTTTACATTGCCATGCAAACCTACTTTCAGTTTTCATTAGATGTTTTCTGGAAGGTAATGCAATAGGCCATGCTAATTATCATTTATACCCAAAACTCAAAAAGGTCTGTGTGGTTCCATTTCTCAAAATAAAATTTTCTATTTGTGGTTTGGCTGCACTATACAGTTTTAAATTACAGGTTTGGTTCATTTGTTGACGCAAACATAGGATAATAAATCATCTACAGGCAACAAAGCCAAATATGTAAATTAGGAAAATAGAAAAAATTGGGTTGGAAATTGCAGTGCATGATTTCAATATATTTGCAACTTATTGAATATTTGAATGAAGATTGTTAAGTTCACCATATTTGGAAAAAAAAAATCAAACAAAACAAACACAATAAAAAGTGACAGAAATTATGCACAGTCCCAATTTATGTTTCAGTTGTATGTTTTTTAGTGTGTTTATTCATGAATGCATGTTCTCTATAAAGGATGTGTTAATATTTTTTTCCACTTCTATTTGTCTGTATCTCTGTCTATCTACCATATAACCCCACCAGACCAAATTGGCTTATGAGCTCATGAGTTACCTTGTGTGATGCCTGGTAGTAACTTCAGACTCCTACAGATGGCGCTGTATGAGGATGATGATGTTGTAGATACCTGCCGGGTGTGAGTGCTGGGATCCATAGATTGAGAAGAGGTGGTACAGTGCAGGGAATGTCTCGTTCCATGTGTGGAGAATGGCTCCAGAGCAGATGTTAATGATTGGCTAAAAGGAGTGACTGAGAATTTGGGCGTGGCCAAAGACCATAGTGTGAAGGCAGTAGCTAAATCAAATCAAACAAATAGCTTGGTGGTTGGTGTAGCTCAGCGGATAACACCACTACCCATCAAGTAGCCACCACCACACGTGGGAGACTGGGGTTCAAATCCTGGGTGACTATTCTGTGATGCACCGATAAGAGTCCGTGGGCAAGACTCCTAACACTACATTGGCCTACCTGTAATATGATTCACCTCTGGATAAGAGCGTCAGCTAAATACCGTAAATGTAAATCTGCAGGTGTGTGGAAGCGTATGGTCATACGGGTCTACCAGCAGTGGCTAAAATCCCAGTCTACATTGGACTCGCCCAAGTGTGCAATTTTTTAAAGCCAGAGGGACTGAACATTAATGTGGCCTACATCCACATCCTGGGTCTGATGATGTTAAGGAGATTAAAAGCTTGCTAAATGATAATATTGATAACCAATTGATATTATTAATATTATTATTATTTAAAATACAATACTTTTATATAAACAGAGGCTGATCAGCTCTAGGGCTGGGCGAATCAATATTTAAATAAATATCGATACTTCAGATTCTGGTGTTTACTTTTGAGAATCAATTCTGGCACAAAAAATTTAAAATATTAATTATTTTGTAGGACTGATCTCTCTCTCAAACAAAATCTAGCTGTAAATGATGGTCTAGTAGAGGTACTACATTTCCTTCTGCACTCTTCCGCTCCTGATATTCAGAATGGAAATATGCTAATGTTCTTATCTAATGAATACATGTTCATTTTCACAATAAATACATATTCTAAGTATAATTTGAAGTTCTTGTATGAGCTTTGTGTGGTTGTGCCGTAGCCGTGTGCGCTATACAGTTTCAGGCATAATTTTATATCTTGATCAAATTACAGGTTTTGTTGACTTGTTGAATCAAAAATAAGCTAAAATACCATCTACAGACAACAACGTTAAATATGTAAATTAGGAATATGGCAAAAGAATTTTAATCTAGTTACTGAATTTTCAGTTTATTTACACATAGTTTGAATGTCATTGAATTTTGTTAAGTGGTGCTATAAAAAAGAGAGAATTTTGGCTTCTGAATGTTTATTTAATAGGCAAAATAATGATTAATAATAATAAAAAATAACGTTTAAATGTCTAAAAGTCTAAAAAAATGTCTAAAATAACTAATCAAATGATTTACCAAATTTACCATTTGTCATTGTTGACAATCACATTCTTTAAAGTGTAGCACTGTAGTATTAGCCAGTCTGTCTGTCTGTGAGCCACAAGACTATGTTCGTTTTCACTGTGCTTTAAAGAGATGGCCATTAAGCGCACTGTAGCCCCCCAACCAACAAACGAACACACACACACTCCTTAAGGTCCACTGTCATTAGTTACTGGACAGGTGCAAGGACATTGGTGAACTGAAGGCTTGTAATTAAACACCCTCTCATTAGAAAGCCCTGCACTACTGTGCAAAGTGATGGGCCTGATGAGCTTGTAGTGGAGGAGGAAGTCGTTATAGTAGATTGTTTTTCATTTCGTAGATGGACACATTGACCCTGTAGAAGGCTACTTAACCCAAATAGGCCCTCTCGGTCTGGGAGAAAGGAATTTTCCAATAGTGAGCTCTCACTTCCAAACGCTCAAGGAGCTTTAAATGGGTGAACTAAAGCTGGGAATATCCAAATACCTGAAAACGTACATGGGTCTTCCAGTACAAGGATTGGAAAACTCTAATATGGCCTATATTTGTGAGTATCAGAGTGAATAATAAAAGAACAGATATTATATCAGACAGTGGGGAACCCGTGATGCCTTCTAGACCTTTAGAGAAAGCCTACTGATTTCTGTCGGCCATTAATAACCTGGAAACTCATACAACCAAGATTGATTCGTCATGATATTATTTAAAGTAGGTACAGCCAAGCAAGATTTCCCATTGGTTAGGACTTCAGGAGCTGGATTGAAGTTCTGAGGCTTCAGATTACCCATTAAAACAATGTGGAATTCACACCGGAGACAACCAGTCATATCTTGACGCACAACTGGTTGGAGATTAAATTTACTGTAGGTGAATTTTACAATGTATAGGTCTTCAGGTAGTACTAGATACATTGCTCACAGTGGTGGACTAACCAGGTTTCAGGTAGTTGTTAGGAATGAAAAACAGCCAATGCCAGGAGTCTTCACTAAAGGAGTCACTGTAAAACAGTTACATACCATTTAAATTACATGGTCATTTAACCTAGAACAGCCAAAAACATTCATTTGCACCAGCCGTGGCATCCTATTAAACACCACTGGCACAATAGTATTACTGTACATTAGCATTAGTGTAGTTATTTTTATTTATTTAATTATTTTTAACTTTTATGACCAAGGTTTGCACTAGTAGGCAATGCCATCATACACATATCTGCAAGAATTGGACTAGATCTCTTTAGTATGGGCCTTCTGGAAGTACTAGATACATCACTCACTATGCTATACTGATCAGGTTTCAGGTAGTTGTTAGGAATGGAGTCCTAACACCTAGAAAGTTAACCTAGAAAGACCGAAAACACTCACTTGCACATTGCAAGTGCATTGATGAGCACTGACTGGCACAAATTAGCATTACTGTAGGGGTCTATTTTGCTCATTTTATGACTGGGTTATATTAATATGTGGGCCATATTTTGCACACATGCATTTCGCTAGTAGGCACCATTGCCATGTCTGTGCCAGAAGTGGCCCAAATCGGTGTAAGAACTTGTGCGCCATGTGGAGCTTACATGACCTTTGCCATTAAGAATAGGGCCAGATCGGGTTTGGAACATGTGGGCCGTATGAGTTTTATATGTGGGCCATTGTTGACTAGCTTTCAGCTTTGCCATATCTCTGCCAGAGGTAGACCAGATCTGTTTTGACCCACTGCAGTGGGCCATTAGTGCTATACCTTTGCCAGACATGGCGCACATCCACATGCTAGCTGAGATTAGCCATGTTTCACTCCTGAGGTCAGAAGCATCAGTGAAAGGTGAGGTAGTGAGTTTCATGAAGAGCCAATGAGGAACCGAATATAAGGCCTAGAAAACCTGCTGAAAAGAGCCAAGAGGAGGATAAGGTTTCAAGCATCAAGCCTCTGGCAAGTTCGTCTGAGAAGCCGAGATATAATTACAGTCATCCAAATGAGAAATGCCAGAGGTAGGTGTGGACAGAACTGTGGTGGAAATGGCACGAGTGCAGTACCCAGAAAACTACAGCCTGTATTTGAAGTTACAGCAGAATCCATAAGGTGCCAGCTAAGGTGGCAGTACACCAAGACTCTGAAACGCTTTGGTTGACAAGGGAACAGTCTGGGAACTAAACGTGCTCAACTTTGACACTACAAAAAATCTGTTTGGATGATGGAAACGCTCCGAATGACTTGTTTTGGAACCCCAGGGTTACTCTGTGTCCTCCAAGTAGATGATGTACCTAAATAAAGTTCTTCCCAAAAAAGTGGCCCTACATTTATTACATGATACACAAGTAAGAAATGAGCCTGTCTCCTAAAATGTCAGCTCGGTCCTTTAGGAGTCGTTCTGATCCAGTAAACAGCAGCGTAGGCGAGGGGTTGATATTTCTGGAGGAAGAACGAAATCCAGAACAAAGCAAGTTGGAACCGGATGAACAGAAATCCTGTATTAGTAGGTACAATACACCTGGGACGACTTTGAAGCGCTCCGTTTCAGTGTATATGGCAAAGGTCACCCTTTCAGTGAAGAGGCTGGACTGTCTCCTCAAGCATACAGTGGCTAAAATAGAAAGAGCATACATTCCCTAAGGGACCTTTGGGCTTCTCCGGATGGCGTATTGGTAAGATCTGTAGGCTGGGCTATGGCCTTCCACTGGCCTCAGGTTTCAGTATGAGCTTGTTCTTACAGTGAAGGGAGTTTATAGCTCCTCTGCTCTTGACTTTTTTGCTCCAACATATGTACATATAAATATATACCGCTGTGGACATTCAGCGAGCAGCGATGCCCTTCATGAGTCATCCTGATAGGGGCAGCATTGGCAGATGGCTGTCTGACGCAGGACTGCATGCACACAGATCGTAACGACGACTTTACTTAACACCACGTCAATGTAACCATAGGCTGCAACGGTGTCGTTCCAGACTGTCATGGAGTGACTCAGAATGGCAGCGGGTCATCTTCAGTGACGAGTCCCGCTTTAGTCTCGGTGGAGACGGCCAATGAATCCATGTTGATGCAATGTGGGCAGCATTAAGATGAACGGTTTGTTGTCACTGGTGTCACTCCACCTCTACCACTCTATTCCCACGTAGTTCCCATCAATCCCATGCAGCTTGGTTATTATTAGATGGTTCCTGCAGATTCTGTTATTTACATTTACATTTATGGCATTTAGCAGACGCTCTTATCCAGAGCGACTTACAACCGTGCTTAGTGTTCCGTTGAATAATATTCCAGCTAGTAGAGGAAGTTTAGAGCCTAGAACTCACCAGGAGCTCAGACACTGCCCGAACAGGGGGCCAGTGCTGGTACCTAGAGAAAGGTCATTATAAGTGCCACGCAATACACATTGACAAAGGTCATTATAAGTGCAATACAGGAAGGTTATTTAATTGCCACACGATACACACAATTTACACCTCTACTAGAGCTCACTCACTGAAGTGCATTACGAAGAGATGGGTCTTCAGTCTGGGTTTGAAGACCGCGAGAGACTCCGCTGTTCTGACGCCCAGTGGGAGTTCATTCCACCATCTGGGAACCAGGACAGAGAAGAGTCTGGACGCTTGTCTTCCATGTGTCCTCAGGGATGGCGGTTCGAGATGAGCTGTACTTGAAGCACGAAGGGCTCGAGGTACAGCTCGACTCTTCACCGTTGCCATAAGGTAGTGAGGCGCTGGTCCAATCTTGGTTTTGTAGGCGAGCATCAGAGTTTTAAACCTGATGCGGGCAACAACAGGAAGCCAATGAAGGAAGCGCAGCAGTGGAGTGACGTGGGTGAACTTCAGAAGGTTGAAGATGAGACGGGCTGCAGCGTTCTGAACAAGTTGCAAGGGCCGGATGGCCCGCAGAGGAAGACCAGCCAGGAGCGAGTTGCAGTAGTCCAGCCTTGAAATGACCAAAGTCTGGACCAGCAGCTGGGTGGCTTCCTGAGAAAGGAAGGGTCGTATCCTCCGGATGTTGTAGAGGAGGAATCTGCATGACCGAGTCAGGTTCGCTATGTGAGCTGAGAACGATAACTGGCCATCCGGAATCACTCCAAGACTTCTTGCATCCTCAGTCGGGGTGATCAATGAGTTCCCCAATGAGATGGCAAGATCACAGGGAGGACCTGTAGTGCTGGGGATGAACAGCAGCTCAGTCTTGCTGGGACTGAGCTTAAGGTGGTGAGCTGTCATTAAAAGATGTCTAATTAAAAAGGTATTTTGGGAATTTGGAAGGAGCATATTTTAACAGGAAGCCCAAACATCATTTTGTACTGTCTCAATTTTATATAGATCAAACCAAAAATTAAATTTGCTGATCATTCCTATTCTGTCGCATATGGTCTGCTCTTTTCCTTCAATTCTTCATTATAGAACCATTAAGAACCCTTCTTTGCCAATTGTGTTTGCACACAGGAGTTTGTCTACGACCTTTAACCCATGTGTGAATTAAAACAAACAATCACAAGTACACACACACACGGGGGCAGTGAGGACACTTGCAAGGGCAGTGGGCAGCCTATGGTAGCCAGGGCACAGTTGGGGGTTAGGTGCCTTGCTCAAGGGCACTTAAGTTGTTACTGGTTCAGGGAATCAAACCGGTGACCCTCCAGTCACAAAGCTGGTTCCCTTACCTCCACTACAGCCCCAATACTGGGTTGGACAGTATAACAAAACGCTGCTCGGCTCCCTCTCCAGTGCAGTGATTAAATAAATGGATAGAGAGATCAATAAGTAAGTGGTAGTGCAAGAACAAAGAGACAGAGACACAATGCAGGGTGTGCACAGACGGTAAAACAGATGTGCAAGAGCAGTAACTGAGCATCAGAATGTTGAGGTAGTCAGGTGTGCTATTAAGAACGTATGCCTGAGGATTGAATTAGTGGTTAAGTGGATATACTGCACACCACCAAACTGAACATTATTCGTATCGCCCATTGTCCTATATGCCAGCTGAAGTTGACTTTAGTGCTGCTACTGAGGCCACCCAAGAGCCTTGCTTGTTTAAATCCATACCCCTCACTACACTTCAGCGTTGCCCCTTATAGCATTAGCCTGCACACAACAGCAGCTAGCGTTCGGTAGCAGCGTTCCCAGTGTGAGAGGGAGCTGACGTGCATTACAATAGAGCTGCTTTACGGCGCACCACTCTGAAGAACCTCCTTTCTAAGAGAGAGCCTCACTGAAAGATGCTATGTGAGCAGCCAGTGGATCTGTGAGACTAAGGGAGACTCAGCCAGCCAGCCCGAAAGTCCCCAGCCGAGCACCATCGCGCATGACATCTCCCCTCCGCAGTCCTCCACGGGATCTTTCATGCATAAATTTCCATATTCATGTGACTCACACACCTCTTTCAGGACGCATCTGACAATCTAGCTGCAGTTGGACAGTTGGACCGCTGGCAGCTCCATACAGTGAATCAATTAAAGAGGAAGGAAGCAGAGCAGGAACTCGATGGTTGGGGGGGGGGGGGACGCTCTGACTTAAGGTGCTGTCAATTGAGTGCTTACACAACAAACAGCATTACACAGGCAAATGCTAAAAACTGGGCCTGAATTGTGCTATACTGTGCTAATGGCATGGCTGGCAATCTAATTACAAAGTCAAGGTGGTCCAGTATATAACATTTTAGCTGGGAAGGTAAGGGCTATCTTCAGTATCCTCTAGAACACATGACGTGGCCCTGCATCTTCGCAAGATGCCACTACTGCAAACAGCTCAAGATGCTTGGAAAAAAAGCCAACTGCTAAGAGACTCCCTTGTAGGTTGGTAATGAGGGTAGAATGGGGGCATTCTTGCCCACCAGTCTCTGAACATTGTAGCCCTAGATAAACTTGGTCTGCCCAGGTGGATGTACAGCATACGGTGTATAGCAAACTGAGTCTGGTTTCACCAAATCGTCTTAGCCAGAAGCAAATGACAAGGCACATACAGTTCTTGGAACAACCCATGCTGCCTTCTAGACGACATCATCTTCAGGGACGTCTATTCTTAGGCCACTCATTCTCTGAGTCAAGAGATTTGGAGCCATTTGTGCTTTTACCCACAGAGGACTTTAGATTCCACATTTAACTCATCCATGAAGTGAAACAAACCCCCCCACCACTAGGGGGCAGTGAGCACACTTGCCCAGAGCGGTGGACAGCCCTAGCCACAGCTAGGGGTTAGGTGCCATGCTCAAGGGCACCTCAGTCGTGTCAGTTGAGGGAATCAAACCGGCAACCCTCCGGTCACAAGGCTGGTTCCCTAACCTCCAGCCCATGACTGCCCCCACAGCTTGGCTGCGTAATTACAGAGTGCAGGGTGCTAGACTAGACTGCAAGTCTGTCTTCAAGTGAAAACACATGATGCATAATGAAGTTGGAATCAAACTGATTCAAGCCCCCATTTAAAGTTTATTAGCAATTAGCCAGCCGTTTGCAATAAAACAGTGTAACAAGAACAATTTACATAGCTCAACACAGCTCATGTTAGTGCTTTCCCCAGATTTAACACAAAATACCACGTTAAATGAAGACTAAAGTTTCAGGATTATTCAATCCCTGAATTACAAGTGTCTTTAGCACTTCGCTGTGCACCCTCCTGCTGTTATGACCTAATGTAGACGCGATGCATAGCCAGACACCAGCTTCAGGCAGCATTTCTGAGGAATCTTAGTCCGTTCCTCATGAGCAATGACCTCCAGTTCACTAATATTCTTCAGCTTGCCTGCCTCAACTCCTTCTTCAATTCCCCCTAAAGAGTTTCTATGGGGTTTCAAGCCAGGCAACCATGATGGCCACTCCAGAACTCTTCTCTGAAACCAAGCCATGGTGGACTTTGAGGTAAGACTGGAATCATTGTGGAGGTGCAATGACATCCAAGCTCCCTCACAGAAGACATGAGGCCTTCTCCCAGGATTTCCTGATACTAGATTGATGCATCTTGTCCTCCTGCATGTTTCCAAGGTTAGAGGACGCGAAGCAGCTCCAGAGCAACACCGAGCCACCACAATGGTTCACTGTAAGCAGAGTGTTCTCTTCCAGACGTACCGCTGATCTATAGGCCCAAAAATGTTCCAGTATGGTTTCACCGCTCCACAGGACAGAATCCCTAATCTTGTGACCTCTTATTTATAGGGGTTTGAGAACCCTGGATCAGAGATACCTTGGGCTTTTGGGTCAGTAGAGGTGAACGTTTGGGAGTTCAGGCATGGAGACCCTTAGTGTTTAGTATGTGCCTTACTGTGTAAACTGAAACCTCAGTGCCAGCTGCCACCTAATCCTGCTTCAGGTCTTTTGCGGGTCACTTGAGGGTACTTGGCCTTCCGCCTCCTCAGATATCTGATGGCTTCTTCTGTCTTGGTAGTGTAGTCAGTGTTCCTTTAAATTTGAACTTTGAACTGTGCTTCCAAGTGTGTCTCTAGGAGCATGCAGTGCCTTTATTCCCGTCTTGTATCCTTTTCCTTGTTTGTGCAAGGCAATGGATGTTTTTGGACAATGCAATTGAACCCCTGGCCAGTCCACACTACTGCAGCTAATGGAGCCCTTGATTTCTGAATTTCCCTCTGGGATCAATAACGTATCCATCCATCCATCCATCCAATCCAATCCAATCCAATCCAATCCAGTCCAATCCAGTCCATCCATATTAGGTGTGCCTGGGGCAACACATGTTTTTCAATTGTGTGCTGATGGGAGGTATTCTATTCATTACTCAGGGGGCTGAATCAACATTTTACAATACTGGTTGTGCGTTGGACCCCATCCCTGTATGGACGATTCTGAGTATAATGGCCCTTAAGTGTTATTCTCTAGTCAGTGTTGTGCATATTTAAGGACTGCTGGAAACGAGCTCTTCGTCTTTATTTCTATAGGAAACATGAAAAGTGACTGCCACTGTTGGGCCCTGTGCTAAACCAAAAATGTTCCAATCCAGACGTTTTGTACACACTTTCCTTCCTGAGTGACACTGGCTTGTTGAGTCATTCAGGAGTCCAATTACCAGCAGCGCTACATACGTGATACATGCAAGCTTAACTACTACTACACTTACACACTCTTAATAAAGGCTGCTCAAACAGTGACCTAAAATTGCCATGGTCTTTTAGAGGGTTGATACTGATAGATAATCCAGAACACATTGTTAAATTCACTCCTCCTCACAGTCCACTAGCCGTCCGTTCTGTGTGCATGCATGGTAAACAACCATGTGTGGGTGGGAAATAAACAAAGTGGCTGGGGTGAGCTTCCTATTTTCCAGCTCCCTATTCACCAACGTCCTATATGCCAGCTCCCTATTCCCCAACGTACTATATGCCAGCTTCTTATTTGCCAGCTTCCTATTCACTAGCGTTCTATATGGCAGTTTCCTATTCACCAGCTTACTATATGCCAGCTTCCAATTTGCCAGCTTCCTATTCACTAGCGTTCTATATGGCAGTTTCCTATTCACCAGCTTATTATATGCCAGCTTCCTATTCACCAACGTCCTATATGCCAGCTTATTATATGCCAACTTCCTATTCAGCAGCTTCCTATTTGCTAGCTTCCTATTCACCAGCTTCCTAAATGCCAGCTCCCTATTCACCATCTTATTATATGCCAGCTTCCAATTTGCCAGCTTCCTATTCACCAACATCCTATATGCCAGCTTCCTATTCACCAGCTTGTTATATGCCAGCTCCCTATTCATCAACATCCTATATGCCAGCTTCCTATTCACTAGCTTGTTATATGCCAGCTGCCTATTCACCAACGTCCTATATGCCAGAATCCTATTCACCAGCTTGTTATATGCCAGCTTCCTATTTGCCAGCTCCCTATTCACCAACGTCCTATATGCCAGAATCCTATTCACCAGCTTGTTATATGCCAGCTTCCTATTTGCCAGCTCCCTATTCACCAACGTCCTATATGCCAGTTTATATGCCAGCTTCCAATTTGCCAGCTCCCTATTCACCAACGTACTATATCCCAGCCTATTATATGCCAGCTTCCAATTTGCCAGCTAGCTATTCAACAACGTCCTATATGCCAGCTTTGTATTCCCCAGCTTATTATATGCCAGCTTCCTATTTGCCAGCTCCCTATTCACTAACGTTCTATAGGCCAGCTTATTATATGCCAGCTTCCTATTCACCATCTTATTATATGCCAGCTTTCACCTCACCAGCTACCTAATGGAAGATGAGGCAGAATGTAACTCATGCACCATTTAAGGTTGAGCAGGACACCTCACCAAGAAGCTGGTAAGAGAAGAAGCTGACTGTCATGTAAAGGCACCAAGGTGTTGCTCTGGGCCTGCTGGACAGGTGGATTAGCTTATTCCTGCTGTTTCACAGAACCTGTGGATCAGTATAGTTTGGTCCTGTTTGCTAATGTTGGTGATTAGTAATTGGTCAGCATTGCAGCAGCAATTGCAGTGACCGTTTACTGAGCCACCACCCAGCTAACATTAGTTATAATACTTGATATGTGGTCGTACGCTCTGATGCTATAGAATTTTATTTGCCTGTAAGGGTTTTACAGCCACGAAGATAAATAAAGGGCAAAGAATTCCTTATCTGGGCAGGAATCCAGATACAAAAACGAGGGGGTGACTTATGTTGAGCCAGTTGAACCACGAGTACTTCTCAAAAATATTTTATGTTCAGTTTTCGCAGCATTAATACCTGTACAAATGGAACATACTGCACACCGTACAAATACCAGTCTAAAAGTGTCATAGTGCTATAAGGCTTACCATATCGCCCCTCCAGCTCTATTCCAAACACAGCAAATAAACTCCTTTCAATCAGCCACACTCCTCTGTCCTCTCCCAGTGGAAGCACAATGCCGTGTGTTATATTTTTGCCTTCCCTCTCTCTCTCTATCAACTACGGGATGCCTCTCGGGGAGCGCTGCTGAACCAAGACATCAGTCAGGCTAACTGGCAGGCCTGACACACTCTCCGACTCGGACGTCTCATTTGTCAGACAACACGGATCTGGCTTCAAGGGATATGTGCAGTGATGTGGCTTCAGCTAGAGTTTCCTACGAGGCAAAACTAGATCTAAACATCATAACAAGTCCTGCAGTTACTACAAGCAAGTTATCGCTCATAAACTTAAGCAGCATCTGTAACACTTGGCAGTACAATTTATAATGGTGCTTAGAGAAGTGTAGCATGACTTACCGGCTAAGCAGGCACTCCTAGCCTTGGTCATGTGGGACAAGACGAGGAGGCGGGACGCAATTGCAAATCTTTAATCCGATCAAATCAAAACAAAACCAAAGAAACCACAGACACTAGTTAACTTAGAAACGACTGGGAACAGAAACAACATGGAGACAAAACACCAAGCCACAACCACAGAGAGGTGAAATGGACAAGGACTAATGAGGAACACCAGGGAAGGGGCGGAGCCATAAACTAGGGACAGGTGAGGGGCCTGAAAAGAGGGCGGAGACAGGAGGAGCTATAATAACCCAAACCAACAGAAGCACATGGGACAGGGCAACAAGTCCAGTTAGCAACCTCACAGAGCCACTCTGCTGGGTCTTCAGCTATCGTGACCGATGGAAGCTGAGGAATGCTGCACTGACCTGTGGGATGTAAGTGTGGGACCTCCTGCATTGAATGTGGAGGTAATTTCTGAGTGGCTTGTCTGTTTGCACGGAGGGTTCTAGCCAGATGTTGCCGGTCATTATCATTAAGCCCTCATGGGTGGCCACAGCGCTGTCCAGTGTAGGCTGTAGTGCTGCCTACGATGTGTTACTGACACGCATGCGATCCTGTAAGGCAAGGCAAGGCAAATTAATAAATTACTCATATGGCCAAACGTTAGCCATAAGCTACAGCTTCATGCTAACATTTAGTCATTTTTTAAATATGTATATATCATAGAACTGAAATACTTAATAAAGATAACAGAGGCTCAGCTAGATGCATAATTCAGTTGCCCAACTTTGAGGATTCCTGCTCTACTGACTCCTCCGAGCCCCATTGAATGCATTACTTATTGCATCATTAATACATATTTAATGATATTGTGATGCGTATGGTCAGGTTGACTGGACATATCTGCTAAGAACCACTTAATAGCTGCACAATAAATGTCTATAATTATTGCATAACCAGTACGTACAGGATCGTGTGCGTGTCAGTAACACATCATAGACAGCATTAGCGCCTACACTGGACAGCGCTGTGGCCACCCATGAGGGCTTAATGATAATGACCGGCAACATCTGGCTAGAACGCTCTGTGCAAACAGACAAGCCACTCTGGCAGAAATCACATCCACATTCAACGGAGGAGGTCCCACACTCATATCCCACAGGTCAGTGCAGCATTCCTCAGCTTCCATGGCTCATGATAGCTGAAGACCCGGCAGAGTGGCTCTGTAAGGTTGCTAACTGGACCCTAGAGGACAACATGTGGTGTGGTCTGACTGTTTTGGGCTGATGGTAGGGTTCGTGTGTGCTGTAGACCCCATGAACCCATGAAGCCTAGTTGTCAGCAAGAGACTGTGCAGGCTGTTGGTGGTTCCATAGTGTGTGGGGTGTGTTCTCATGGCATGGGCTGGATCCACTGGTCCATCTAAAGATGGGTTTGGCTGACATGGGTCCAATCGAGGCATTCCACTCTCATGCCTTGTTTGAACTTAGTCACTTACTCAGTGTACCTTCTGCTATACTGCTATTCCATGACTAGTTGAACAAATAGTAGGGATCAACCAACAGGAATGAAACCTAGTGGGTAGGTCTGACATTGTGAGACATGTCAATCATTCAGGTTTCTTGAACGCCTGGCCGTGCCTGTGATGTTAGCAAGGATGGGCCTTATTGCTGTACCTGACTGACCCAACACCAAGGATTGTAGACAGTCAGTGAGCAGTGATGCCCTCTGTGAGTCGTCCTGCTAGTGCCAGCACCATTGGCGGACGGTGGCACGATACAGGACTACATGCACGCAGACCGTTACACCGACTGTCCTTAACACCACATCAATATCTCCAAAGACTGCAGTGGTGTCGTGCCAGACTGTCATGGAGTGACTCAGAATGGCAGGGGGTCATCTTAAGTGACGAGTCCTGCTTTTGTCTTGGTGGAGACGACCAACAAATCTGTGGTCAGCACCAAGAGGAATGGTTTGCTTGCATGCAGAAGGCCTGGTGTCACTCCACCTCCACCCCTACTGCACCATCTGCAGAAACTGTGTGAGGATATTCAAGCTGCATGGGATGAATTATCACAGGACACCATAAGGAACCTCTACAACTCCAAACCGAGACATCTGGCATGCTGGGCTAGCAAACATGGTGGGCCAACACCATACTGAGAGATACTACTTCTGTATGTGTAGCTCAATAAGTATTGATCATATCAGTCTATCATCAGTTATTGATCCTGGTAACCTTTATCTTCCTTCCCCATAGCACCTGAACCCCACACCTCCTTCTGGGTGCAGTCCTCCATGTTAGTCCACCTCTAAACACAGCATAGTTATTGTTGAACATCTGAGACCAGGAAACAAAACTGTGTAAAGAAGCTAAGCTAAGCTACAGAAACAAAGCTTCACATCAGAGATTGGGTATTTAATCAAAGATCCATCACAGCAGAGTAAACAAGCAGATCCCTTTTATCTATCTGTATCACGCGCTCTGACTGCCAGCTTTGGTGCCTCTTAGTGGCTCTGCAGAGGGAGTGAAACAAACCCTGTATTTGAGATATTGGCGAACTTAAAGGAAATTTGTTCAGAGATGAAGAAAACATGTATGGGGAGAAAGATATCCATTCCGTGATCAAAGTGAGCCAACTGCAGCGAGCATAACACTTCCGAATTCCCTTTAACAGGGCTCCAGTTATGCTCGGCCTCACATACAATCCCCAAGAACTCCCGCTTCGCCAAGATTATCAGAGACTGTTTACGTTTCAGTCATAGAGCCTCAAAAACAAAAAACATGCCGCTTCTTGGCAGGGAGCTTCGTCGGCCGCTGCAGTTGCGTTAACAACAACATACTGATGAGTTGAGACCTGCTGAGTGCCTGCTGAGCATGCAGCAAATACACTAGCGCACCACCTGCGCAGGAAAGGGAAGGGAAAACAATTAGAAAGACGGTCAGCGCCGAGCGGTCACACTAATACGTCCATTAAAGAGGAACAGCGTTCATCAGATCGAGTAAACAAAGTCATTTAGAGCTCCAGAAACCTAAACAGCCAGAATCATTCACAGGGGTGGTGATGGGAACCAGGTATCCCATGTGTTCAGTGATCTTGAAGGACATTGTACACTACCAGTCAAACGTAAGACACAACCAACTCAAGGGATGTTGTTGATGGTCTCTACACCCTTATGAAACGATAATATATGGCAATGTATTGGAAAATATAGTGCAATATATTAAATAATATAAAGTCATATATGGGAAACAAGTGCATATATTTTTATAGTAATAAATATATTACAATATATTGTAATGTATTTCATTTTCTATGTAATACACATCATATGTATTTCTCCATATGTGTTTGCATATATGATTATATATGTGAGAATATTTTCATACATACATGTGGCAATATACAGTATGTATATATTCTCACATATATAAAACTATATATATTATCATATATGCAAACACATATGGAGAAATACATATGATGTGTATTACATAGAAAATGAAATATATTACAATATATAAGTAAATATATATTATACTACCATACATACACTATATGAAAAGCGTCAATTCCTTATGTATTATACAATATATTGTAATATATTTATCACTATATAAATATATGCACTTGTTTCCCATATATGACATTGTATTATTTAATATATTGCACTATATTTTCCAATACATTGCCATATATTATTGTTTCATAAGGGGAGTCTTACACCTAACAGTTCCAGCTGATGAACTGAAACAGTACATATCCTGATATACCACATATCATCACTGTCCAAAGAAAAACAAGTATCTCCAAAATAGCAACTTTACAGGAGAGGCCAAA
The DNA here is from genome assembly GCA_024036415.1 of Prochilodus magdalenae. Taxonomy (NCBI): domain Eukaryota; kingdom Metazoa; phylum Chordata; class Actinopteri; order Characiformes; family Prochilodontidae; genus Prochilodus; species Prochilodus magdalenae. Next base: position 224,330 of record JAMWET010001728.1, on the reverse strand, counting down.
AACCTCATTTAACTTCAATGTAAGTCAATGGAACCAGACGTCTTTCCAAACAGTTTTGGGCCAGTTCTGTTGGTCCATTCATCATGAAATTCTCACTCAGTGTAAACAGCAGCTGATGTGTTCAAATGATGCACAAAATTAAAAATGGACGAAATGGAGATACATGTTTTTGATTGGACAGCGAGGATATACCCTTGATGTACCACAGTATTATATTTCTGCCATGTTGCGCCTCTGAGCACCACTGCCATCTTCTTTGTGCACAGTGTAAAAGCTTTCAGGTTAGTGAATATTCATGATAGACCGACCAATAGCATCGCTCCAAACCTGCTTAGACATAAACACTGTTCTATCAGCTCCACTGCAGGGTAAGAAAGCTGGTTCATCCTCCTGTACAGCTCCACTCTGGAGGGTTTTAAGGTGGACTGTATAATTCCATGAGTGCTAGTTTAGTTTGATGACTTTTCTTCTACAGTAAAGCTTTAAGATAAACATAAGGAGAACCTTCTATGAGTAGCCGTGTCTAAACTTTACTGTATGTGTGAAATATGGCAAAACCTGATGCCACAGATATTGTTCACAGATAGCTTTAACATGAGCTTGTATGCCATGTTTCAAATCCATTCATGGTGGAGAGTGCAGTGTAAGACGATATAGTCCTTACATGTTTTCTTATGCTGAGCCATCTCATATCAAACGATGTAAAAATGAGGAAAATGGTGGAAATTACAGGATACAGCTGGGAAGACTCCAGTGCTGTGTTACTCATTCATTCATTCATTCATCTGGCCAATTGCTTACGTTCCTGTTCTGCTGGATTCAGGTGCTGACTCCTCCCTCATCCGACTTCACCAGTTTGGTCCTGGTCCTGTTGTCCAGGGAGAGGGCTTCGCCCCTGCCATCCATTTCCAGAAAGATCTAAAAATGTCTGAATGCTTTAGTACCTGGGCCCAGGACGGGGCCTACGCCAAGGACTTGAGAATAGTCATCCTTCGAATTCTACACCTCAGCTTACAGCACATTAAATACCATTTCCCCAAAAAAATAAACAAATAATAAAAGCCCACTTTTGTGATGTCACAATCACACACACTTACTGTGCACATCCAACTATTTAGGCACTACCGTACTTTAGCCCCTCCCATTCACATACTAACTTCTATATGCTAAGTTTTGGGGACTTCACTGTGTTTCATGCTGAACTTGGCTGTTCTGAGGCACAGCACAGGACAGCCAATCAGAACAGAGCTCATTTACCTATATCCTTTTATTTCAGACTCTGAAATCACACAATGTCTCATGGGGCTCTGATCTGAAAGATCACCTGACACCGGATATCTGACACCCAGGTTAAGACATTTGGACCAAGTTCCCGTCCCAAGTTACCGTCCCAAGTTACCGTCCCAAGTTCCCGTCCTTACGGCATATACTGTGGGACTGTCCAGTAGTCTACAGTTTTTGGGAAGAGGTAGTTGATTCCATCTCCTTGATAATGATTTACCTCCCTATGGACCATGAACTTGTTCTGCTTAATGATGACTCAAGACTCTCCATCATGGGAGGATCTTGAGAAATATGGCTTGCTGACTAGCAAAACAAATTATCGGTATAGGTCAGGTCGGGTCGGGGTGGCTCGGGTCAGTGGATTTGGGCTGAGAATGTGGGGTGATGTTTGATTTTTGATGTAGCTTTTTTTTCAAATGGAAAATAAAGAAAGAATACGTCTTTTATTTACATGCACAGTGGTGTGAAAAAGTATTTGGCCCCTTCAAGATTTCTTATTTTTTTGCATGTTTGTGCCCCAACCAGTTATTAGATTTAGGAGGCAAACACTTTTTCACACAGGGCCATGTAGGTTTGGATTTTTTTTTTTCCCTTAATAATAAAAACCTTCATTTAGAAACTGCATTTTGTGTTTACCTGTGTTGTCTTTGACTGATAATTAAATTTGTTCGATGATCAGAAACATTTAAAAGTGGCAAACATCCAAAAAAAAAAAAAAAAAAAAGAACTCATGAGGGGGCAAACACTTTTTCACACCACTGTATACTTAATTCTACAGATGGTTGTAAATATGAATGGCCTCTGTGTGGGGAATGTAATCCTACACAGAACCCATGAGCAGAGAGGATAAAATAGGATATGAGGCCAGTGTTATTGTACTTATGTATTAATTCCAGGAGCTGCTGATTCACGACACACAGAACACATAATGGCCCTAAATAGAAGCTCACGTCTTTCCACCAATATGACGGTTTAACCCCAGCACTGATCTCATGCCCACGTTACAGACAGGTGAAGAGCACAAGAGCTGGAAACAGCAAGGCCTGAGATTATTTCTATTGGGTGCCACTTTGGTCGTGTCGCTGTTCTGCAGTCAGGGTCACGCCAGTAGCCGGAGCTCTCTTGTCTCAGCTGGTTGTCTTTGTGGAATGGATAAATGGCGTTTCTGAAACAGAACATTCCATAGCTGAGACGGTTTTCTTCTACAGACGCTTCTCTTCTGAGTGTTAATGAATGTCCTAAATGATGAGGCCTTTAGGAGTCACGATACGGCTATACCAACATGCCAACACTGCTGCGCCGACATTAGCTAGCAAGCTTAAATGTCATATTTAAGATGCTTTGGCTGGTATTAATACACCAGATTCATTCACTCGTACTCTAATCCCTCTGGGTTGTGGAGAGTGCTGGATCCTAACCCAGCGGTCATTGGGTGGAAGGCAGGAAGCACCCTGGACAGGCTGCCAGTCCGTTGCAGACAGACAGCACATGTGCACACATGCACGCACACACACACACACAGAGTACACCGCACACCATACACCACACACACACACACACACAGAGTACACCGCACACCATACACCACACACACACACACACACACAGAGTACACCGCACACCATACACCACACACACACACACACACACACACACACACACACACAGTACACCGCACACCATACACCACACACACACACACACACACACACAGAGTACACCGCACACCATACACCACACACACACACACACACACAGTACACCGCACACCATACACCACACACCACACACACACACACACACACACACACACACACCACAGATGCACATACCCCCCCCACACACACACACAGTACACCGCACACCCAACACACACACACACACACAACAGATGCACACACCCCCCCACACACACAGACTACACCGCACATACCACACACACACACACACACACACACACACACACACAGAGTACACCACACACCATAAACCACACACACTCACACAGTACACCACACACACACCCTAGATGCACATACCCCCACCACACACACACACGCCCCACACATGCGCACACACACACAAACACACACGCACACAGAGTACACCATACACCACACACACCCCACAGATGCACACACCCCCCCCACACACAGAGTACACCACACATACCATACATCACACACATGCCCCACACATGCGCGCACACACACACACACACACACACACACAGAGTACACTGCACATACCATACACACACACACACACGCCCACACCATACACCACACACACACACCTAGAAGGCAATTTAGCATCTCCAATCAGCCTAACCACATGTCATTGGACTGTGGGAGGAAACCGGACGGACTCTAACCCAGGCAACAATGCTGGCCATTATGCTACCATTGGAGCAGTGTTGTTCAATAGATCTGCAGTGGACTTATGAGTCCTCAATTGGGTGCGCAGGAATATGATCATTCTTGCCGCATCTACAGCATTAATAATAATTATCAGTGATTAATAAAACTGAATTTGGGGGAAAATGAAATGAAGGAGCAGTTCATTAGCAGTTCATAAGTCCTCAGCAACACACTTTAGCATCCTATCTCTGTCACGCAGAAGGCAAATAGCAGGCTCCAACTCGGGTGTCAAGCCCCGTGACCCCGGCTAAAAGCTACACGCGATCGTGACTGCACTCCTTCCCCGGAGCAGGCTCTGCGACAGCCTCGTAGGTCATGTTTTGTCAAGCCAATGTGACAGCTGAGCCCCAGCTATCACGCTGACTGCTTTTTTCAATTTGGCTCTCAGACAGGATCAAAGGCTTCCAAGTGCATCTCTTTCTGACATTTCGTGACGGAGGGGGGAAAGCCTTTCTGAGCGAGTTCCGACCCATTCTTTTAGCGGGTGGAGGCTTCCTTCTGATGTGAACCTGTTTTGTGACATATCATGAAATGAGTTTCCTTTACCGACCCGGTCGGGCCGAATTTCCCTACAGCACTCGGATCCTATATGCAGCGTATCCTCTGAAGCGTGAAAGAGAAAAAGAGAGCGTGCATAAATATTAACAGTGGCTTCAATTATTGATTCGCAATTAAAAGCGAAGAGCAGGCACTTCAAATATCACTGCCAGTTTAATAGATTCGCATCATGTCTAATGAGCAAACATTCACCTTTCATGAATCTCCTTTACGCAGTAAACGGCCCCCCATAAAGGACCGGTAAAATCAGCGGGCAGTAAACATGCACTACGCGTCTCATTAGGTGCCATTAAGATAAAGTGTGGCCTCGGGAGCCTTTGCCGAGCGGGCTGTAAATTCCTTGAAGGCCGCTGCCACTGACAGCAGGATCAATAGCTCTTTGATCAGCCTCGCCAGATTCTCCATAATGACCCGAGATTAAACAGCGCTGGGCAGACGGGTCGTAAACAGAGATGGAGCAAATGGGGAGGAATATGAGGACATGACAAACCCATCATGGTGGCATTCAGCAGGTTAGTAAACTCATTGTTGGGGCTAATGGTACATCTTAGCATCATTATCAGGCATGGCAGGCTGGTGCCCAGCACCTCTCGCTTCCCGTAATGGGTCATAAGGGATTCGTGAAGGTCACACTGAGGGGGGTGGTGGTGTTTAGACCATGCATATGGTTTTATATAACATCAGCCAGCTGGTTCTTTATCCTCAATAACAGAAATACAGAATTTGTATGGTGTCAGGCCTCCAGGTTTGCTAACGCAACAAGCCAGATGTCTCGGTATGGAGTTGTAGAGGTTGCTAATGGTGTCCTGGGATAATCCATCCCATGCAGCCTGAATATCCTCACACAATTCCTGCAGATGGTGCGGTAGGAGTGGAGGTGGAGTGACACCAGGCCTTCTCGATGTGTGGGGTGTGACAACAAACCATCTTGATGCTAACCACCGTGCGCCAACAAGACTTCAACTTAAAGGAGCAATATGTAATACTGACAGTAAGTGTTTTCATTGGGCACTGCAGTCTAAATTCAAATTATTAAGAAAGAGAGAGTTGTCTGCTCCACCCCTTCCTTCCCAGATGTAAAACTCATGTGGGTTGCCAGGTAGAAGAGACTTCACCCCCACAGATGAGCACATGGAAGACTGCGGACTCCCTGGCTGGGAATCCGAACCTGGGCCCTTCATGCTGTTGGGCAAAGGTAAACAGGTGGAGCTAAACTGCAGTAGGCTGAACATGTGGATATATTTATGCAGGTAAATACATTGTGTCTGAGACTTTAGCTTAAAGGTGCAATATGTAATACTGACAGTAAATGTTTAAACTGGGTACTGCAGTCCAAATTCAAAATACTGAGAAAGAGGGAGTTGTCTGCTCCGTCCTCTTCTTCCTAGACTTGCAACTCACACGGGTTGCCAGGTAGAGAAGACTTAACCTACACAGATGAGCACATGCAAAGTGCAATATTAAAATTTGACAAGAGCGAGTGACAACTATATTTCTATAAGTTAATCAGCTAATATATATATTTGCCTCCAGTTCTAGTGGATTTTATAACTTTAGATGAAGCTAGAGACAGACCAAGCTTGCTGAAATGAGCCCATTTCTGCTAGCATCTGTGATAGATTAGGTAAGATTAGCTAATCTTAACTGAAGCTCAATGGTCACCTGTTTAGGAGCATACTTGACAACTCGGCATCCATTTTAAAGTCCTCCTGGGCTCTAAGCTGTCTCCATCTTTCAAATGCATCACCAATATTTACTCACGCTTGACTAAACCTCTGGTCATGGAGCTGTTCAGAAGGATGCTGGGGCTTCTTAGGTCGGGTATAGAATCTGTTATCTCTGTTGATTCAGTTCGTTTACTTGCGTTCATGGCTGCACCATGCCATGTTTGCCTGTTAATTAGCTTCATATCTTTGCATTTCCAGCTCCGGAACATGCTAGCTGTAGCATAGCTATCAAAGAAGCCATTTTTTCCCTTAACGATATCATGAATGAGTTGATTTGGTACGGTAAATATATTACATATTGTTCCTTTAATTTCCATACAGAACAGTGAATAGGAACACATGAGTTCACTTCCTATGCAGGAAAACAGCTTGTAAGATTTCACCTCCTAGGATTGGAGGTAGTCACATACACGGAACATCTGGGAAAAGATCCGATTTATCCCACCCTCGATGTCACTCTCCAAGGAGTTGATTGAATTGAGTCCTGCTGCTGCCGGCCCCTCATTCAGGTTTCTGACAGGGGCTGTCAGAGCTGTCAGAGCCCATTGTCAGCATACGCTGTTCATTCCAAACTAACTGGCTTAATTAAACTTGGCGGTTGCCGTCGTTCAGGAATCAATCAGCCTGATTTGATCTGGAGAGCTAACATCTTCCCTTCATGTTAAGCCACACACTGGTATGTCAGCTATTCTCTTCACCCTCCACACACCCAAGCATGAGAGAGCGAGAGGAAGAGATGATGGGGAGATTGAGAGTGAAAAGGCAAGAAAGAGAAAAAGAGACAGATCACAGAAAAAGGAAAAAGAGACAGATCAGAGAGAGAGAGAGAGAGAGAGAGAGAGAGAGAGAGAGAGAGAGAGAGAGAGAGAGAGAGAGAGAGAGAGAAATAGAAAGAAGAAAGCAACAGAAAGAGAGAGAGAGAAACAGAGATAGAGACGAAATGAGAGACAGATACAGCGAGAGAGAGAGAGACAGACAGACAGAAAGAGAGCAAGAGCGATTAAGAGGGAAAGAGAAAGAGGGAAAAAGAGTGAGAGTAAGAGAAAGGGATGATGGGGAGATTGAGAGTGAAAAGGCAAGAAAGAGAAAAAGAGACAGATCAGAGTGAGAGTGAGAGAGAGAGACAGAGAGGAGAGAGAGACAGAGAGAGAGGATTAGAGAGAGAGAAGAGAGAAATAGGGAGAAGAGCGAAGAAAGAGACACAGACAGAGAGGACAGGATACAGCGATGCAGAGAGAGATATATATGACAGATAGAGCGAAAGAGGACCACAGACAGAGGAGATATATATACAGCGAGGATATATAGACAGCAGACAGGAAAGAGAGCTAATATTATATATATATATAGAGAGAAAGGTATATATATAGAGTGAGAAGGCAAGAGAGAAAAAGAGACAGATCAGAGTGAGAGTGAGAGAGAGAGACAGAGAGACAGATAGAAGGAGAGACAACAGACAAGACAAACCGAAGAAGATAGAGAGAAAAGAGCAGAGAGAGCGATTAAAGAAAGTAAGAAAGAAAGCAAGAACGATTAAGAGGGAAAGAGAAAAAGGGAAAAAGAGTGTGAGAGTAAGAGAAAGGGATGATGGGGAGTGTGAGAGTGAAAAAGCAAGAAACAGAAACAGAGAGATTGAGTAAGAGTGAGAGAGAGACACAAGGAAAGGGATGATGAAGAGAGTGAGAATGCAAGAAAGAGAGCCAGAGAGAGAGAGAAAGGAAGAGAGAGAGAGAGAGAGAGAGAGAGAGAGAGAGAGAGAGAGAGAGAGAGAGAGAGAGAGAGGGAGGGAGACACACAGAGGAATATGTTCATAACAACAACAACAACCTACTCAACCCGTTAGACCAAACAACATTTCCCTTAACGTTCAGCTGAACGTCTCACCAAATGAAGTCTATTAAGTCTATAAAGCTCTAACGCCTGTTAACTTCACAAACAAGCTGAATTTAACACCGGCTTTTCATTTGTTTCATAATCAGTCTGAATGAAATGAATGTTTATGCTAGAAATCTAAGACCCGTTAAATCAACCAATCAGTCATAGATACATAGGAAATGCTCAGTGTCCTGCTTATCTGCTGAACGTCAGGAGTGGGAATCTGAGGGGATTTGTAGTGTGTACAGTGTCACTGCTAAAAACCATAACCTGTCATAATTATGGCTGGATTTGCAGGTTATTGTAGATAAAAAGCCCCCAGCCACAGCTGTCGCCTCAGACCTCGGGAGATGATATTTTCATGGCCTAGAAAAACTCAGAAAGCAATTAGCTTCGCCTGACATTAGACGAGCTCATAATTGGCTGAACCCAGTTTTGCGGGTTTGTGTTTTGTCACGGTTGTCATCCACCTCGGTTTATTAATCTCCTTTATTTAAAGCACAGGCCCATCTTATCAAACCGCACCCCCACAGTGTAGCCTTGCAGAACCGATAGGAATGGCTTATATGCACATACAGTAACGTGCAAACGTCTTGGGGCATCTGAGATAATAATACATAGAGCTGTTTACCAAAAACCAAACAGCACATTAGCGTATTAGCATATTAGCATATGAGCGTATTAGTGTCAAGAAAGTCTACCTACAGTGAGGAAATATATTGTCAGATATTAAGGATAAAGCATTGAACTGCAGTGCTGCTGAGAAGGAAGATACAGGAAGGTTACCAGGAACAATAAATGATGATCAGTTTAGACTGATATGGACAATATTTACTGAGCCACACATACAGAAGTAGCGTCTCTCAGTATGGTGACAGAACATGCTAGTGCAAGTTGTGGAGGTTCCCAATGGTGTCCTGTGATAATCCATCCCATGCAGCTTGAATATCCTCACATAGTTCCTGCAGACTGTGCGATAGGGGTGGAAGTGGAATGACCTTCTGGACGTGTGACGACAAACCATTCGTCTCGGTGCTGACCACAGTGCCTCCACACACGGATTCGTTGGTCGTCTCCACCAAGACAAAAGCGGGACTATCACTGAAGATGACCCACTGACATTTTGAGTCACTCCATGACAATCTGGCACCACACCACTGCAGTCTTTGGTGAGGTTGAAGTGGTGGCACTAACAGGATGCCTCATAAAGGGCATCTCCGCTAGCTGAATGTCGGAAATTGTGGTTGTTGGGTCAGTCAGGTACAGCGATAAGGCACATCCTGGTTTACGTCACATGCACAGCCAAGCGTGAAACATAAATCATTTGCATGTCTCACAATGTCAAACCTACCCACCAAGCTTCATTCCTGTCGGTTGATTACTTCTGGTGCAGCTATCTGTGCAACGAGTGTTCCTCTCTAATGCTGAGGCCAAACCTTCCACAATATTATTAGGCTGAGTGGAACCTTGGCCTTTCGAATCCTCATCCAGCATCACTGGTGGCTAAAATAGACCACACTTTTGGGCGGAGCATTGATGGCAATGGTTCACATGTGCTAGAATAACTCTTATCCAGAGCGTCTACAAACTGAAGAGCAGCAACACTGACAGACGTAGGTGCTTTTGGTTAAGAGAGCAGAAGAGCTACTGAAAGCTGCCCTGGTGTGTCTCACTGCATCTGCTCCCAAGATGCACACTTAATGGAGGGGATTAGAAATGCCCCATCTGGTGTAATCCCACTCTATGTACACAAACACAAGGATGGCCAGATTTGAGGATTTAAATTGGGCACAGTAAACATGCTCAGTCCAAATCTTACAAATACAAGGGGACAGGGACAGCAGTGCTGTCTCCAGTTAAAACTATGAGCTGCATTGAAGTTTATATTTTACATTAAACTGAATTGATAATTCATTCTAAATAAAATAAATGTGAATAAAAAAATAAAAAAAAATAGTTTGCACTTTTTTTTTTTTTTACACAAAAACAATAAATCTGTTATATCAAATGAATTATTTCTATTGAGTCAATGATATTTTGTGTGATTGGTTACTTCAATTTTATTACGTTTCATCTTACCATTATACCAAGGAACATAACACTCCTATCCCTGTATTCCAAGATGACAGTTATGCATTCACAGGGTTGCAAGGTGTCCGAATGGTGTAACGCACTCAGTGGTTGGGTGAAGGCTCTCGGGGAGGGAGTGCAACAGGAGGTTAGCTGCTTCCCCCGACCTCCATAAAGAAATCCAGGCGAGAGACAGCCGTTCGGAGTACTGGACAATTTATTGGGCAGGGGAGCACCCACACCTCATGGCTACAATCCCAGACAACACTGCGTCAGAGCATACAGGTTACAAAACCCCCTGTAACCATTCCGCATACCGTACTTATATAACCGTTAGCCTTGTACTCCCTCTCTCACTCGACATAGAGCACCCATGCGCTCAATGCCAGCACTTGAAGTGACCGTTACAATGGCACAATGAATAATCAGGAGTATTCTGACATCTTCACTGGCCTGCAATACCCCAGACATGAATCCTCTTGGGAATCTGTGGCACAACCTGGGACATCCTGGGCCTACCTGGAACAACCAGTTAAACGCCAGGGAAGGCATCCACCAAATCCGGCCCAACTGACCAGTTCTTTACTGCAAGAGTGGCTGATCACTGATGTGGCCACCTTCCAGAAGCTTGTCCAGTACATGCCAAATACCGTCACAGCTGTTCATCCAGGTAAAGGTATTACATGCTATTAGGTACTGTAGGCTTTAGTCACAGGTGACTTTGTTTTCGTCCAGGGAGCTTCTAGTGACTCAAGTAGGACTGGAGGAAGAAGATTTCAGGATTGATGGAAGGAACATCAGCATCCTTTGATATGTGGGTGGTACTCAGCAACACTGGTAGACTTGAAAGCGAGAACAACAGAAGATGGGCCCTCAGCTCATCTTAGATTTTGAAAAGACCACCAACTTTACCCCTGATGGAGAACATATGGAAATGGTGGACAGCTTGTGTCTGCTTGGATCAGTTACCAAGTGTTCAAGGTTCAGTGGTCAAGAAAAACGATTCAGATGTCGACACAGATGTCATGGCACTTAGCAGAACAAGGATGAAGGAGTTTGGAAAAGATCCTCAGATGCAACCAATTGTGTCTACACAACGGAATCGTCCAGGCTGTGGTCTTTTCTGAGGTGGGCTGCTAGTTTGATGAGTAAATATGCTGAGGTTATAAGTTGGTGGCCAAATCTGTTGGTTCTATTGATACCAGGGTACCGATGTTGGTGTTGGTAGCCACAGTACCGTGTTTGGAATCCTACGCTGCGCTAAAGTAAAAGAATCATTCGCAATGCATCATGTTAAACACCCCAGGGAAGAATCCCAAGCCACCGAGTGATCCAGTGATCATAGATGGCTCTGTAAATGGGGGACACGCACCAGTGGAAGGAGGATTCATTTCAGAAGATGCAGACGTAGGCCTGATGGATGAGCAATGGAAAACCAGCTGTAATGGAAACCAAACCTTCCCAGTCACAGTCATTGATCACACAGGGAGCCATCCACTTCATCAGCAACCAAATTCCATCCCACCCCCTCCCCCATCGTATGGAGGAGAATGACAGCAGAGGTGCGCTACACAAAAATCTCTTTCATTATTTAACAGCAGAGAAATCCTTCACTAATGTCTTCGGTTTAGGGAGATGAATTAGTAATGCCGAGTCAAACAGTTTTCCATGGGAGCCATAGTGTCGTGTGTCAAAGTCTAGCCTGGAAGAAAGCAGAGCCGCTATAAATATGCATGCCTGGCACAGGCCACAAAGCAGTCAAGCGCTCTCATATCAGCTTTCACAACCAATGTTCAACAGATGTTGTGACTAATTAGTCTGACATACACAGACGCTAAGTACGTGCAACTGTGCAAACAATGTGCAGGTGGGCCGAGTCGGCTCTAGATAAAAAATAAAGGAATTAAATAACATTTGGCCAATGTTTTCTTTAACAGCCACATGCGTTCTAGGTATTAACTGGGTAAGTGTGGGCACTCTAACACTCAACATGATGGCAAGTTATCACATTCGAGATGTACGACTGTACTTATCTTGAGTAACATGAAGGGATGTTGAAAGGGCATTGAATGTAAATGTCCAAAAGGTTCTAGATAAGTGTGAGGTACACTAGACAAGTGTGAGGTACAAATCTCACAATGTCCTAGGTAAAATATTTTGGGTAACATGATGGGATGTTGCACACTGGTAAATTGAACAGAAATGTCCAACACGTTCTAGATAAGTGTGAGGTACACTAGATAAGTGAGGTACAATCACCAAAGTACCAGGTAAATATTTTGGGTAACATGATGGGATGTTACGCACTGGTAAATTGAACGGAAATGTCCAACAGGTTCTAGATAAGTGTGAGCTACAAATCTCACAATGTCCTAGGTAAAATATTTTGGGCAACATGATGGGATGTTACACACTGGTAAATTAAACGGAAATGTCCAACAGGTTCTAGATAAGTGTGAGGTACAAATCTCACAATGTCCTAGGTACAATATTTTGGGAAACATGATGGGATGTTACACACTGGTAAATTGAACGGAAATGTCCAACACGTTCTAGATAAGTGTGAGGTACAATCGTCAAAGTACCAGGTAAATATTTTGGGTAACATGATGGGATGTTGCACACTGGCAAATTGAACGGAAATGTCCAACAGGTTCTAGATAAGTGTGAGGTACACTAGACAAGTGAGATACAATCCCCAAAGTACCAGGTAAATATCTTGTTTATTTCAATGACAGTTCATCTAAAATACACTAAAATGTCCAACAGGTTCCAGATAAATGTGAGGTACAATCTCACAATGTCCTAGGTAAATATTTTGGGTAACATGATGGGATGTTGCACACTGGTAAATTGAACGGAAATGTCCAACAGATTCTAGATAAGTGTGAGGTACACTAGATAAGTGAAGTACAATCCCCAAAGTACCAGTTAAAAATTTTGGTTATTTCAATGACTCTCAATGTCCTAGGTAAATATTTTGGGTAACATGATGGGATGTTCCTTAATATTTTTACTAAATCAAACTGAATACCCAACAGGTTCTAGGTACGTGTAAGGTACAGTCCCCAAATGTGGAGTACACTAAATAGTTTGAGTTCAGCTTCAGTTTAACAAGTGTTTAAAGCACCAGTAAACCAGGGACATATTTTAGGTGACATGACAAATTTGACTAACTTGCACTGAAATGAAACACCTGTATGATACAATCCCCAAAGTACTAGGCAATTTTTCCGAATCACAAAATGGAACATTCCATCATTTTTTAAATGTATTTATTTACAGAGACATTACCTGGGTAAGTGTGAGAACTCTGAAAGTCTCTGTGATGGTAAGTTCATTTTTATTACATTTCATTGAAATGTCCGCCAGGTTCTAGATAGGTATGAGGCACAGTCCCCAAAGTGCTAAGTAATCATCTTGCACAACATGATGTGATGTTCCATTACCATTTCTCTAAATTGAACTGAAATGTCCAACAGGTTCTACATAAGTGTGAGGTACAATCCCCCAGTGGACTAGGTAAATACATTGGGTAGCATGATGGTAAGTTCCCTAACACTTTTCTAAATGAAACTAGTTCTAAAATAAACTGAAAGACCCAACAGGTTCTAGGTACATGTAAGGTATAATCTCCAAGAGATTAGGTGATTATTTCAGGCAACATCAGTTTTATGCAATCACACTGAAGTGTCTGACAGGTTCTAGATAAGCATGTACAGTAAATAAATATGGTCCCATCCTCAGTGTACCAGGTACATGTTGTAGGTGACCTGATGGAGGTGCTGTAAAATTAACTTGGGTAAAATCCCTCTATAAGCTGCGTCACTGTGAAATATGAACAAGGCTTTTACGGTTTCGTGCTCGATGCTCTCTCAGAGTGCCATTCAGATCATACAAAAGTGTAGACACGGCTCATAGAAGGTTCTCCTTAAACGTAGCTTAATGCGAAAATACCGATATCAAACTATAACTAAAAATATCACTCATGGAAATATGAAATTATTATATTTCCTGCTTAAATGTGTGACACTGCAGTACAATGTAGTCACTACTTAGATTGCAAAAGTGCAACCAACTTCTACGACTGAACTTTGGAAGCCCAGGAACATACTCCTCCAGGTTTTTCTGCAGAACTGAAAGAAAGAGTCCCCTGAGAAGAGTGGAAGCGATAAAGGCAAAAGGCAGAAATACACAAGCAGTAATGTTGATATGCAAATTATATATTTACTTGCATTATAATGGACTGAGTCACATTCGGGTGACTGTTCTCTTCCTTGGCTTCATTTACAGGACTCATATTGCGATTCAGATCTGTATATAATTCATGCTCTTAATATTTACTGAAACACACATACATCTGAGGAAAACAAAAATGTTATGTAAACTGGCAAAAGCTTAGACATGGCTATTCATAGACAGTTTCCTGATGTTTATCTTACTATAGTGTCTGTGTGCCTTACTGTAGAATAAAAGTGAAGACACCAAACTATAAAACATCACTCATGGAATTATACAGTCCACCTTAAAACCCTCCAGAGTGGAGCTGTACAGGAGGAGGAACCAGCTTTCTTACCCTGCAGTGGAGCTGATAGAACAATGTTTATTACTAAGCAGGTTTGGAGCGATTCTATTGGACTGTCCCTCGTGAATATTCATAAAACCTGAACTGAAAGGGTAATTTTTACACCCATAAATATATATTAGAGGTGGAGATATGGAGGAATATCATACTGTGATACATCAAGAGTATATCTGGTATATCAGGATATGCACTGTTTCAGTCTCTTGGAGTATAGCCAACATTATCTGTTTAGCTGGTGTGTCTAAACTTTTGACTGGTACTGTACTTAATATTAATTAAAGCACATACAGATTTGAGAACAAAATATTATTTGATGAGAAGACTTCCCTCAAATATTTACATGCTCTTAATGAAAGATCAAAAGTATAAACAATCAATTATTTTTAACAATGCTATTGGCCCAAGGCTAGGGGTGCCAATATTTGTGGAGGGCACTATGTTCCCATAATAAATGAGTATTTTTGCTCAAAATTACGGTTGTTCAACATAGATTAAACCAGATTAAAATATATATATCATTATTTGATGAGTACATTTAAAATTCATTTCTTTGTAGTTTCTCAAATGTTGGAGTGCTTGAGCAGGAACCAGGCAGTTAGTTGAGGTAAACTGGGGATACAAAGTCCTTTAAAGACATGCAAGTTATATATAGTGTGTGGAAGTATAGCAAGCAATAATAGTGTGAATAATAATAATAATAATAATAAATAAATAAATAAATAACGATTTACTTAAAATGTGCTTAACTGTGTGACAATATAATGTACTTGCTCGGGATTGTGAAAGCGCAACCAACTTCTACGACTGAACTTGAGGTGTGGGAACATACTCCTGCATATTTTGTAAATTAATGGAAGTTGTAATAAAGGCAAGGGGCTAAACATAGTACGAACAGTAATGTGGGGATGTAAATGATATATTTACTTACATATTAATATACAGAGGTACAGGGGTTGGACAATGAAACTGAAACACCTGGTTTTCATTTATTAGTATGGTGCAGGGCCTCCTTTTGCGGCCAATACAGCGTCAGTTCGTCTTGGGAATGACATATACTGCGTCCTGCACAGTGGTCAGAGGGAGTTTAAGCCATTCTTCTTGCAGGATAGTGGCCAGGTCACTACGTGATGCTGGTGGAGGTTCGTCCTCCTTGGTGGTATGCTGACATTACCCTGGATACCGTGGCTCTTGATACATCACAAAGACTTGCTGTCTTGGTCACAGATGCGCCAGCAAGACGTGCACCAACAATCTGTCCTCTTTTGAACTCTGGTATGTCACCCATAATGTTGTGTGCATTGCAGTATTTTGAGCAGGACTGTGCTCTTACCTGCTAACTGAACCTTCACACTCTGCTCTTACTGGTGCAATGTGCAGTTAATGAAGATTGGCCACCAGGCTGGTCCAATTTAGCCATGAGACCTCCCACACTAAAATGACAGGTGTTTCAGTTTCATTGTCCGACCCCTGTACATTCAGGTGACTGTGTTTACGTCCATGGCTGAAGTATGTATAGAAGGCAGAATGACGGTTCAGAGAAGATAAACACCATTCACATCACTGTACATACATGGTTTACATAAAATATGGATGCACATAGTCGCCGCTAACTATTGACCAGAACCTGAAACCAGCACAAAGTCCTTGTTGGAAAGCTCCCAAACAGTTAGCTGATAGATCATAAAATCAATAATGAGCAGCTGCAGCCGAAGCTTTTAAAATGAAAGTGTAGAGCTTTGGCCCAGTAACTCGTGTTAACCTCATGAACAGCAGCGCAGAACAGCTTTTTAATGAATAGCCGACTATTACATGAACAAAACAGGCAGTGGGAGGACTGCTCATGTGTTAAATTGGTTTTTTTTACTGGTTAAATTGCTTTGGCTGGCAAACGCTGTAGCAGCCCCTCTAATTATCACCCATACAGGCCTATGAGCAGAGATAATTGTTGATTTTACAAACTTGAACCAACACAAACGTTTATTCAACCTCATCCACTCCACTGGCTCTACGGTAAACAAACATTCGCCAAAAATAATCTGCGTCCGCGGAAGAAAGAATAGTACGATTCAAACAGGAGGCGCTATCTGATTATAAGATACATCCTGCATTAGTATGCAAACGCACATCAGGATTCGTATCAGGCAGCAGTATACTCCAGACCCTCCTTCAGAACTAACCCTCTCTAATGTGAAATGAAGCCACACCTATGCAAATGAGGTATGCATGAAGTAACTGATGGGGATGGACATTAGAATGGGGTTGGCTCTTAGAAGTAGCTGAGGATATGTTCTCCACAGTAACTGACACTTAGTTGGGATGTGGTGTATAAATGAATTATTGTTTATTCAGTTTTAGGGGCCCTAGCTGGATCCATATGGTGCAGACTATACCATAAAGCCTAGCGACATCAAAAATGGTCAATAAGTAATACTCCCTCCGGCTACATGAGAGTAGCTCCTTTGGTCTAAAAGGTGCATGTCACGCTTCCGGGCCTTCCCTGCTCCCATGTCTCTCTGGACTCAACTTCCCAGAATGCAACGCTCAATGACGCCTCACACGCGTCCCCACAACTGTCCAACCCACTCTGCTCTCCATCACTGGAGTTTTAGTACAGCTGAACTTAATTAAGACCTCCCATTTATACCACTCCCTGCCTTTTACCCATTTGCGAAGCTGTGCCAAACTATCGTTTGCAGTTTTGAGCTGTTACATTGTATATCTGCTATTCCGGTTTTTCGTCCCTGACCTTGTCTTCTGCTTACTGTCTGTATCTTAATCTTTGGCTCTCGACCTTCGTTCTTCATCTTCTGACCATTCTCCTAGCCTTTCCCTCTCAACTTGGTTGCCTCCGCTGCTTGTCTCTCCTGGTTCTGAACTCTGCCTGTCCCTGACTACAGTTTTGCCTTGCCCCTTATGTTGTACTGTGTGTTGCTGCTTAATCGGACCATCTCATTGTGTAATAAAACCAGACTGGCTTTTAGCTCTGCTCACGTCGACCCGAGTTCTTTGTCCCTGACAGTGCACTACAACATAGTGTTATGCTTGGGCCAATGTTTCCTACACCATTGGGTCACATGCATTTTATTTATCAGCTAATAATTCAAAAATCCATCAAAAACTCAAAAAACACCTTTCTTCTGTTGGAAATTCTTTGAGAACAGCAATTTTCAAACTAGTCCTAGGAAACTGGTCTGTGGAATCTGTGTGTAAATACATTTACGTTTTTATACCACATTCTAATTAACACTGCGGCTTTGGCAATTCTACATTCAGTTAGAAAAACCAAACCATCGTAGTGTCGTCTTAATTCATATGCGTGATTCAAATTTTGATATTCAGATATAGCATACAAAACTAGGTCTAGACTGACCTTCTGTGACACTTGACATAAATACATATATTCAGATTCAGTTTTTTTTTTAGGCTAACGGCCTCCCATCAGTGTTGGGACATTGTTTGACCATTTAAGGATGCTTCAGGGACAATTAAAATATAAACATTAAATTATAACCATGCCAGCCATCCATGCACACCCTATATCGTCGCTGTCCAATAAATAACATGTATCCATTTTTGTTGATTTTTACTTTAATGCCTCATTTGATCACATGATATGATGTTTACACTGTGTAGAAATTTCATGAGGTACGGACCAACAGTAATGGCCCAAAACGACTTTGAAAGACGTCTGGTTCCATTGACTTTCATTAAAATTAAATTAGGTTTTTGGCCTCTCCTGTAAAGTTGCCATTTTGGAGATACCTGTTTTTCTTTGGACAGCGATGATATATAAGCATGTGTACTGCAGAAGGTTTTTAATTTGCTTAATCAGTGACATTTTCATAAAATGACTACCCAAAACATCATGCTAATTTCCATTAGCCAATTAATTGGAATTTCTATATAACATCAGCATCATGCTAACAATGTCTGTTGATGTTTTATAGGATACACTACCTTAAACCTGGGAAATTACAACCTGAATATTAGATTTCATCATCATTGCTCTGAGGAGGGGGCCCAGTAGCTTGGGACCCTGGCCCACAAGACCCATGGAATGATTTGGGCCTGCAGGGAGGATGTTATGATAAAGCACTAACTCTGATTTATCAGGACTGGTAACAGATCTTACCGATGTGCTGTTAAGTGCCAGAGTGCCTGCTGAAAAACACTTGTACGCTTCCACCATGGCAGACCTTTCTAAATTTAATTAAATAAGTATTTTTAAAAAATGAAAATCATTTATTTACTTGGGAGCTGGGCCAAGACAAGTCGGGTCAAGTGAAAGCTGGGCTGGGTCAAGGACTGGAGATGAACCCAAGTCCCATCAGTCCTTCGAGAGCTGTTTTGCTGGGAACGTAACCTGAATGCTAGCAGTAGTTTCTCTCAGGAGTGATTGTAATAGTGATGAACAAAGCTCAGTAAAGCTTCTGTGTAGGAGGAAATGTATGCACGAAGACAGCACTGCTTCCCTTTATCAGAGGAAGAGATGAGGTCAGAGGTGGGCACTGCTAAACACAAGGTTCCAGTTCTCCACTATTCACACACAACAGCTGAGTTCCTGAAGAGTGTGGGTCCGCTTAAGGTCAAGGCCAGCATTTGTGAAGCACCAGGCAGGTAGATATGTTCCTTAGAGGATCTTTACTTATGACTATTCAAGAGTTCCTGTTCCTTTCACGGACTCCCTTCTATTTGTATGTGGACCAACATTTTATTCTGCATGTTGATGACGATAAAATAGCGCTCCCCAGACCAACCTGAATCTCCTCTGTTGGTGTTCCAGGGGTGTTTTAATTAGGAGGAATTGGGTTCTTTGGTTGAGGTGATGGTACATTTGAACCACAGTGCCTACACTGAGCTGCTAGTCATCTAGGTTTTGGCTTTTGCTCATCATTATCTTACCAGGGTACTATTTTTATCCTTGTATTCCATTTCACACATTCACAGGGCTGCAGATGTGACCGGCTGGCACGATGAACATCCAGGAACCTTCACACATATGGACTGGCCCACAAAACTCCCAGATTACAATACACTTGGAAATCCATGGCACTGTAACGGAGCTCTCGTCCGTTCCATATGGAGAACATTTATAATGGATCATAGGGGAACAAAAACAGGCAACCTCCATAGTTACTCTTTTTGTTCATACCCACATGGCTGCAGTGGCACCGGTCAAAAACACTTCAATTATCTTGCACTACTCAGGGTGGCCAACTATTGTATTTTTAAACATTAGCTATGCATATTTATCTGAAATAACCATGTTCATGTGTGTTTAAAGGAATTTGACATACCTGTTTGTTCCAGCATGCCGGAAGTCAAAAGACCTGAGCCCAGGGGTCTGATGGGATATGTAGTCTGGAGGCTGCACTACGATTGGGTTATTCCATTTCCCATGCTAAGCAGGGGCGCAGGCAGGTTTCATGGTTCTATTGGCATGTTAAGGTTCCAGCATGAATGTTCTAATATTAAAGGCTTTGTGTTTATTAGAATTTTGATGACAATAAAATGGTTTAACTGAGTTAAAATATAGTTATAGTTATAGTTATATAAAGTTATAGTTGGAACTTGCAAATTTTAAACATACCTGTTGTTGGTCTAACCCAATAGCCTAATGGGCAGCCATGTGAGAGGGGACTGGCTTGGGGTGTGGATTTGTTTTGAAAGTGCTATGTTTGGAAGCATGTTGGATATGTGTTTGTATCCACTTGATTAGTTAGTTTGACTTGTTTTTTTTTTCTTTTCTTTTAGTTTTGGTGAGGTTTTTTTTTTTCCTATTTGATTATTATTTTTTGGGGTTTGGATGATGACAGCTCTTTGCACCATGGACAAAATAAGCCATCTTGCATTGGAACCTCCAGTTTTCTTTAGTTTTTTTTCCAGTCTCCACTCGGCTATCCTGCAACAGGCACTACAAGGAACAATCAGAAAATGACAGGAAAGGTATCCACTAAATTTGGACCATATGACCAATTCTTTGATGCAAGAGTATCTGGACATTGATATGGCCTACATCCAGACACAGTACATGCAAAATCCAATCACCACTGTTATTTGTACTATTAACACTAGTATTTGTATTACATGCTGTGAGGTACATTTCAGTCACAGGTCACTCTTTTTTTTTTTATCCGGTAAGCTTATTTTCTTTGTGGACCACGTTGCCTTAAAATGGCCTGGATGCTCTTTGCCATTTAGCCCAATATTTGATCCATAAAACGACCATAACACCAACATCACACTGCAGATTCAAAACCATTTTGTGCACCAACTTCCTTTGAGGGAGCTTTTAGAGATATCAAACCTTTCCGATGTCTGATTCCCATCAGCACAACTAGAAACACTTCAGGCTAGGTTGGTCTGGATGATGGAATTTCACATCAGCCCTGTTTACGTCCTAACCATCCAATCAGACATACATTTTGTTGGCTTGCCATTGAGTTTCAAGCTTGTTTCCAGAGGGGCCCTGCTGACGTCAATCAAGATAATCAGCCGCAGCCCCCCCACCCCCCTGGATCTGAAATTTGGTGTTATGGAGGAAAATGAAAAAACAAACAGCCATCCACAAAACACGGTGGGCTTACGCAGAGAAGGTGATCTATATCAGTGCTGTCCTTTCATAATCTACCGTTAGCAGTGGGCACAGCTAAATCTCATAATACATTATTTACTTAGCAGCCATCCCGGACCAGGCTTATGACTCGGCCTTCTTTTTGCCATATCTTTAATTAAAACCAGCTATACGAAAGGCTCCAGGGACAAATACCAATATCGCAGGACCCTGCGGACAGGTTTAATAAAACATGCTGTAGGAATTACGATTCAAATCTAATGCAAGTTTCATAAAAATAAGGATCTATAAGGAATGTGAGGTTTTATTTGAATGGAATATAGAGCCAGAGAAATATAGCATTAGTGGAGCATAAGAACTAGGCAGCAGCTTCTTCGTTCATCTTTGCTGATTATGTATTCGATCCAACAGCTTTTTAATACTATCAATATTATCATCATCATCATCATCATCATCATCATGTGCTGTAAAGTTGATTCCATCTCCTAAAGCTCATTGGAATAATGTTCCTCTGGAATATACGGTCTTCTCTTTGGGTTACTCTGATTGTATCCATCCATCTTGTTGCAGGTCATCCTCTTCTTTTCCTACCTTTAAGCATAATTCCAAGCATAGTGCTTTTGATTGCAATTGATCGTCCGAGATCAATCAGGTTGAAAGCATCAGGTTGGGTTTTTTGGGATTCGATGGGGAGGTAGGGCTTGATTTCCTTGAGGATCGATTGGTTGGTCTTCTTGGTTGTCTTCTTATTCCTATCAAGGGCATGGGGTCATGGGATGGTGGTTAGGGAACCAGTCTTGGGATTGGAAGGTGGCCCGGTTTGTATCCCTAAACCAAAAGCACATGAATGAAGAGCCTTTGAGCAGGGCACCTAACCTTTGCCATCCAAGGAATTCTCAAAAGCCATCGCCAACCTAAAGCTCAAAGGTGTCCCACCTTTTTCCTGTCTCACATGTCCTAGCTTTTACATCCATGAAGACTTCCAGAGAAGACCTCAAGCTCAACAAATCTGGTCTTTGCTTGTAGAGACTAATTAAATGGTGGTTGGTTTAGGTTTAAAACCAATTTGCCATTTGTGTTTGCACACAGAGGAATTTGTGGGCAGCCCTATCCATAGCACCTGGAGGACAGCTGGACATCAAGTACTTTTTTCAAGGGCACTAATGTCGTGTCCTGTTGGTTCAGGGAATCAAACCCATGATCCTCTGGTCACAAAGCTGGTTCCCTAATCTCCAGCCCATGACTAGTGACACCTCGGCCCTCCTTGCTGTAAACTGGGATTTGATTACCAATCATCCAGCTTCCATTCTTTTCAGGAGACGTTCTTCCAGTTTTCAAAGAAATCTGCAGAGACAGTTTTCCACACCTTCAAAGTCCAGTCTTAGAACTTGGTTGCATGATGTTGCGGTCTGGACTCTGGGGTGGTCAGCCCATTGACCAGAGAACACCAGTATCTACTTGATGTGCCCATCTTCCTTACTCAGTGAGGAGCTTCTTTGCAGCTACATCCTTTCAGGCCCATAGCGTTGAGTCTTCTCGTCTCACAGTGGAAAGAGGGACACTGATATCTTTAGATCTGAAGTAAGTATGGTTTTGGTGGTCTACTGGGTGTTCCACAAGGTAGTTAGGAGTCCCGTTGTCTCTGTATTTCACCTTGCTTATGTTGAAGAACTTGCACTTAAAGGCAGTTTTGACTGGAATAGATTATATCAGTGAGAGTGGGGGGGGCACAGCACTGAATTGGAGCATGTCATGCAAATTAAACGTAAATACGGTTCTAGGCAAGTGCTGGAAGAGCTTAGCACGTATTCCTACTCCAGCTCCAGGAACTGAAATGCTAACAAGGTCTGAGTATGTACTATATTAAAACTAATCACCGTATGTGGAACATATGCCAATATCAAGTGAATGATGGACATATGAGCAAAGCACTATGGTCACGTCCTCTAGCTGAAATCAAAGATGCATCTCATTAAGCTTGTCTGGAAGGGAAAGGAAAGAAGTGCCATGTATAGGCTAATTATCATGGAAATTTTCAGGCCCTAAATGAAATTCATAATGAAGCAAGAAACCATGTGGAAAATTACACTGATAGCGAGTTTTATTATAAGCCAAAGAGCCCAATTAAAAACAGCCATCATAAAATAATCATGGCGGGATTATTTATTTATAAGCAGTTAACCAAAGACGAGATTACAGTCAGGTTGAGTAACAAGATGACACAATGTGTTACTATATGCTTTTCTGGTTGTTGCGGTACGTCTGGAATGCTGAACAGGGGCCATCTGATTTTGGTAGACTGATATCAGCATATACACTATAAAGGCCCAAAGTATGCGGACATCCTAATTTTGGAGTTCAGATTATGGAGCCATGTGAACAGATCCAGCACAGAGCCATGTAGTCTCCATATTCAAAGTCTGGCCGTAGACTGGGTAGTACTGAAGAGCTTAGGGACTTTAACTGTGGCACCGTCATAGGACGCAACCTTTGCCACAAATCAAAGTTTCTACCACACTAGATCAGCCAGTGCTATTACAGTGGGGGCATTGGGAAATGGGAGCCTCTGGAAGCAACAAGAACTCAGAAGCTTTATGCTATGGCTATATCCAAGGGTGAGCATTGGTGTAAAGCACCGCCAAAGGACTCTGGAGCAGTGGAAACCATGAATCTGGTTTTGGTGGATACCAACAGTGAAGCTTGTCCTTGTCAAGAACGCCACCCACTGGAATGTATATCACCAGCAGGAAAGTATGGTGGAGGGGGAATAATGGTCTGGGGCTGTTTTTCAGGGTTTGGGTTTCTTAGTACCAGTGAAGGGTGGTGTTAATGCTACAGCACACAAAGACATTTCATACAATACTGTTCTTCCATCTTTGTGGCATGAGTTTGGGGAAGACTCATGTTCCAACATGACTGTGCCCCTGTGTACAAAGCCAGCTCCATAAAGCCATGGTTTGAGGAGTTTGGTATGGAGGAACTCTGAACCCTGAGCTCAACCCCAATGAACATCTTTGGGATGAAATGGGATATTCAACAAACTCATAGGTCTGATGGTCAGGTGTCCATTTACTTTTAGCCATATAGTGTATATTAACAACTTGTGGTTTTATCCATATCTGTGAAAATAGCACTGAAAACACACTTATAATTAGTAGTGTTAGTAATTTTATAGCACCCCCTAGTGTTTGTCTCGGGTAGCGGTCTGCATGGGCCTGATTATTAGGCCATGCCCGCTCACTCTCACCTACTTTGGGGTATGCATGCGGTTCATTAGCGCCCCCTGGGTTAGCTGTAATCTGCTCTGCTGGTGTGTGACGTGTCCATGCAAACCTGCGTCATGCCGAAGCAGCCTCCAGTCAGTCATCATATAGACAGACACGAGCCCACAACCTATTGGCTGTTTTCTGTTATTCCTATTGGGGGTAATCGTGGGATGGGGGTAGGGGAACCAGCCTTGTGATCGGAAGGTCGGTCGGTTTGATTCCACAAACCAAAAGGACATGACTGAAGTGCTCTTCAGCAAGGCACCTAACACACCCAACTGCTTCCCACTGCTTCTAACCCCCAACAGCGCTGCCCACTGATCCAGGCATGTGTGCTCAATGCCCTTATAGTCTGTTCACTAGTGCAGGTGGGCATTTCACTGCATGGAGGTCCTGACATGTTGTGCAAATGACACAGAAACATGAACTTACATTGGAGCTTGATTTCCTCGGTGTCTGAGCACAACTGGCAGAACTATACTGTCATAGTGTAATACCGTCAAGGACTGGATGTGCCCCTGATAGCATTTGGTGCTCACCACATAGTATTTGATATTCACTTAAAGTATTGGGTGCCCCCCAAATAGTATCAGGGGCACCTCTGATATTATCTGGTCCTCACCACACAGATATCCACCTGATGGTAACTGGTACCCACCACATAGCATCTGGTGTGTAAATAATCATTTCTGGTGTGAACAAGATGGTTCTAATCTAATCTGTTCCCTCACGATGACCTACCTGCAGGTGAACCCGCTTTGTCCAGAGCTCTAGTCTCGGGCAATGCATGCACATTATGTGAAGTTCAGCTAAACTAAACTTAACCTGTCACTGTAGTGGTGCTACACGGTACCAACATGGTAGAATCTATACCAAGGTTCCATGTGCTTGACTACAGTGTCCAATTCTGGTGTGCTTGTTAGTTCAGTTCTTATAAGCAGCTCAGTACAACCAACCCCCTCAGACAAATTCAGGCTCCTTCATTCCAGAAAGCCTCTGTACCCCAAAACAGCGAATTACAAAAACAGGATTCTGTCTCTTTCACTGATGGCTCCTAAATGCCAGAGTCCTCTGCATTTCACTCAAAGCCATTTGCAGCTACTCTCCCACCTTTTGTTATTCTCGGAACTCAATTATTCATCCGTGGAGGTCTCTTGCTGCTTGGAACAAAGATGGCCCTCTCCACCCTAAATAAATCCCATTCAGTAAACCTTTCATGCAGTGCTGACGTGTGAACAGGAATAGAGACCAAGGTCCTATGTAAATTCTATATAACCAGCACAAAAAAAAAATCCATAAAAAGAGGCCCTATATGTAAGCAAAGCATGGCAGCTTTGCCATTGCATTGAATGTAGTCAATCAGCCAGGATATGGAAGACACCAATTATGTATTATATCAATTATATATAAGTATACCCCACCAATTAGCACCAGGCTAACCGGATGCACACTTGCCTCAATCAGTAATCAAGTTTCTTTGCCTTAGATCCATTTGAGAGCACATTAAACTGGACTCAAGCCAATGTGTGCCATTAATACGCATGACTATACTATCAGTTTTGAACAAGATGTGATGTTGTTTACATTTATGGCACTTAGCTGACGCTCTTATCCAGAGCGACTTACAAGGTTAATCATATTACAGGTAGGCTAATGTGGTGTTAGGAGTCTTGCCCAAGGACTCTTATTGGTGTAGCACGGTGTAGTCATCCATACCAGGATTTGAACCCCAGTCTCTCACATGTGATGGTCACTCCCTGGTGGGTAGTGGTGTTATCCACTGAGCTACACCAACCAACACACTGTTAGTACCAGATGCTAACAGGTGCACATCTGATATTATATGGTGAGCATGAGATACTATGTTGTGTGCAACATAGACTATATAGGGAGCACCTAATGCTATTAAGTGAGCATCTTGTGCATGTGGTGAGCACCTGACACTATTAGGTGAACACCAGATACTATCAGGTGTGCACCTAAAACTATATTGGGAGCACCCATTACTATTAAGTGAGCATCTGATACTGTGGTGAGCACCTGACACTATTAGGTGAACACCAGATATTACATGGTGAGCTATATATGGGGTATTATTTTAACAACATGTAATATTATATGGTTCTAATCAAACTATATGCCATGTCCACCTGCACCAACCTGCTTCAGGGTATACATAGGGTGCTCACAACATAACATCTGGACTGTACTTGGTGATATCCACTAAGAAATGAGGTGTAGAAATAACCCAGGTTATATTATTCCCATGCAAATTGAACCATAATAAATATTCCTTCATTTCCTGTGTGAAAGGTGTTTCTCCTAGTGTAGACCTAGTTTTCTCCAAAATAGACCTCTCCCAGTCAAGATATTTTAGCCGATAATTAATTGTTGCATAATTAATGATTTCATTGTCTACTGTGTTCATGTATACATGCCTTTTAGCTTTCCTCCTCCCTAGCTATATTTATTTGCAGCTAACAAGTGTCTACAGCTACAGAGTCAACCAAAGCTTTTTCTCCAGGGGCTGTGAACATGCAAGATGAAAAGAGCTGCTTTCCAAACACACAAGCTAAATTAGCATTAACTATGGAAGCTATTAAACGAGCAAACATTCCCCCTAAACATATTACACTGCAGAGTTAAAACAAGAACCTGGAAATGTGATTTCTTCTATTTACATTTATTTGGCTCAAGCCAACTAATGAAGTCACTCCCGGCTCACATTATGCCCGTTACAGTACATTATGATTTTGACATCCATCGACTTTAAGGAAACAAACTCACATAATCTAAATCAGGTGGTTATGTAGAAATAACCTTCAGCAGTCTTCAGTAACCATTTAGATTATTCTCTGTGGCCAAAATCAACAAGGACTAACTTACTAACCTGACTAGTATACACAGACCAGACATATGGTTAAAAGTAGGTAGGTAGGTAGGTTGGTAAGTATGTAGGTTGGTAGTTAGTTAGTTAGTTATGTACGTTGAATGATAGGTAGGAAGGTACTTAGGTAAGTTGGTAGGTAGGTAAAAAGTTTGGTCAATAGAGAAGTTGGATGGTAGGCAGGTAAGTTGGTAGGTAAGCAGGCAGGTATGCTGGAAGGTGGGTTGTATGGTAGTTTGATAGGTAGGTAGTTTAAAGGTAGTTAGGTATGTAGGTAGTTAGTTATGTAAGTTGACTGGTAGGTAAGCAGGAAGGTATGTTGGAAGGTAGGATGTATGGTAGTTTGATTGGTAGTTTGTTACGTAGGTTGACTGATGGTAGGTAGGCAGGCAGGTAAGTTGGTAGGTAGGCAGTATGGTAGGTAGGAAGGTAGGTAAGTTGGTAGATGGGTAAAAAGTTAGGTCAATAGAGAAGTTGGATGGTAGGCAGGTAAGTTGGTAGGTAAGCAGGCAGGTATGTTGGATGGTAGGTTGTATGGTAGTTTGATAGGTAGGTAGTTAGGTTGGTAGTTAATTATGTAGGTTGACTAATGGGTAGGTAGGCAGGCAGGTAAGTTGGTAGGTAGGCAGTATGGTAGGTAGGAAGGTAGGTAAGTTGGTAGATGGGTAAAAAGTTAGGTCAATAGAGAAGTTGGATGGTAAGCAGGTATGTTGAAAGATAGGTTGTATGGTAGTTTGATAGTTAGGTAGTTTAAAGGTAGTTGGGTATGTAGGTAGTTAGGTTGGTAGTTAGTTATGTAGGTTGACTGATGGGTAGGTAGGCAGGCAGGTAAGTTGGTAGGTAGGCAGTATGGTAGGTAGGTAGGTAGGTAGGTAGGTATGTCGGAAGATAGGTTGTATGGCAGTTTGATAGGTAGGTAGTTTGAAGGCATTTAGGTAGGTTGGTAAGTGTGTGGGGTGGTACGTAGGTTGATTGATAGGTAGGTAAGTTCGTTGGCACAACAAGAACACAGTATTGTCATATATTAATTATACACGTCTAAACTGAAGAAAGGATATACAAGAATATAGTTTATCAAGCAGGACACCTCAGGTATCTATAGGTATCTACCAGCTTAATGTTCTGACCCATGATGGTAATGAGACTGATAACAGTCCTCTTCCTCCTAAAGTCCACAACCATCTCCTTGGTCTTAAATCACACTGAGGAGTAGCTGGTTCTTTGCACACCACTCTACAAAGCTGTTCAGAAGGCCTCTGGCCATCCCCGATTCACCCAACCAACACAGAGTCAACATTTCTGAAGGTCACAGAGGTCCACCTGTGTCCACCTCTTTATGCTACAGCATCTCGTAATCCTGTTGACTTCAAATTTTCCAAAACCCTTAGACGGTTTATGATCTGCATGGACATGCCTGTAAACCTAATCCCACCTTCACGGTACTGAAGCTCCTGGTAGATCATTCCTGGATAAACAGCCATCAGTGTGTAGTCAGTGATGCTCATGTGCTATACTTCATCTATAGGCAGATTTCATTTTACTGCATTTTCACTGCTACTGGATCCACCACCTGTGATTCTGAGTTCTGCCATTTCTGTTGGTATGTGCTCATTCAGTTTAGCCCACCCTGCTGATAATAAATCCAATTAGCTTGTACTATCCATTTAATAAATCACAGAGGAAGCTGCGTCTAACAGCGCTCCGGGCGTCAACACAGTCATTTGCATGTTGAAGAAAGAAATGCCTATGGGATGCGCACAACAGATTATAGCTCAAATATTCCATGAATGATTCTGAAATGAGAAGCTAATGCGGCAACAGTTCAGAAGATATTAATGAGAACAATCATCATCAGCTCTGTCTACCAGTTTAAGCTGCTCACTTATAGAAAACACAATTCTCCTCAGTTCTGTTGCGTTTTCATTCATTTCCAAACTGCAAAACGATATTCTCATTAATTGGCTGGTGTGACTCAGCAGTTAACACCTTCACCCACCAAGGAGCTACTACCCCATGTGGGAAACGGGGGTTCAAATCCCAGTCTAGGTAGCAAATGCTGAGCTACACCAAAAAGAGTCCTTAGGCAAGACTCCTAACACTGCACTGGCCCACCTGTAAAACCAATGACTTGTAAGTCACTCTGGACAAGAGCGTCGGCTAAAGACCTGAAATGTAAATTTCCATCTTTTAATAAAAGAGAAGGATTTGGAGAACATGCTTTCATAGCCACCTAACCCGTAACAGAGTGACAAGTGACTAGTCACTTCCCATGAGACTACACTTGTAGTTGTGACAAGCAACCATTTGAGTTTGGAATTTCAGCTTTATGCAAATAACTTATGACGCAGTGAAGCCAAGTTGTGAATCAATTGGCTCCAACAAATTCTTCAGACCAATCATAGACATGGTGGGGGTCCAAGGGCGCCAGCTTCTGCTCCCTGAACTTTTTGTTCCTACACAAATTTATTTCCTAAGCTTAACAGTTGCAGCTGAACATGGAGAAGCTTATATCCATTTTTTAAATTTAATTATGATGTGTCTTTGTACGTACACATTGTAATATAAATTAAGTGTGGAGGAAAGTAGCAGGTATTGTTGGAGTCTCTGGGGAGTCAACTTATGTAGGTTAGCCAGCCAATAAAGCTAGCCATGAATGCAAGCAGTTAGGATTTACAAAATTGTTTGTTAATATTAAGGTGCTTTAAAAACTAGCTAGCTATCCCAGACCTTGTACACGCCCAGATGCAAACTTGAGGGGACATCAGGACCTTGTCGCCTGCTTACCTGAATGCAGGGCAAGAGTCTCTTAATTCTTGTTTGGAGGATTTTCGCCAAATCTTTGCATGGCAAAACCTTCAGCTTCCGGCTCTTCAGGATTTTGAGGTGTGTTTAGGATCATTATCCTGCTGTAGAAGCCACCCTTTTGTTCATCTTCAGCTGTTTTACAGATGGTGTGATGTTTGATTCCTGAATCGCTAGTAACTGAATCTATTGTTCCCCTCAACAAGTGAAATGTGCCACTGTCCAGCCAACAGCGTCCTGTGTGCAGTGTTTTGTGACCACTGATGAAGGACTAGAGGATGACCAACACTGCACTGTGCAGCAGCAGATGAGCTATTGTCTCTGACTGTACATCTACATGGTGGACCAGCAAGGTAGGAGTGTCTAATACACACCAGTGCTGAGAATAATCCACCACCCAAATACATGCTCTGTGGTGGTCCTGGACATTGATTAACAGGAAGAGATGGAATGCATACAATGTATGCAAAGAATCAGATGGAGTACAGTCTGTAATTGTAGAACTACACCTATGTGGTAGTTGGGATACACCAATATGGGAGCTGACAAAATGAGCAACAAATGTATATACACATAGTAGGCATACCCAGTACCCTGCTCAGTGAGTATACATAATGTATATAAGGCGGCAAGATGAAAAGAGCTGCTGGCTAGTGTTCCATCAGGAACAGAGGTTGAAGTGGCACCTGCTTTTAGCTCTACAAGAAAGACATCAGTCATCAGCATACACACCGTGACCATGATGCTCATATATTAGTGTGATATGCAAGGAAAGAAAATCAGCTGACTGAGAATGCCAGTGCAGGACGTGATCAGAAAGTCAACAACAGTCCACTCACAGCTACAAAGAGAGGGGTATGATGGTAGGGCTGTAGCCCTGAAATAATAAAAGCACCAACTGGGAGTTCAGCGATCCAAAATCACCTACAGGCACTGGTGACATCCTTTACCATCAGTGAAGCCCTGAAATCAGAATTCCTGGTCTAGACCGTAACTATAATTCAAGATACACCTACTGTTACCTCAGGATGGCTTGGGAATGCCCACATCTTCATAAGTTATGAGATGTTATCTTGTGAGCAAGGCTGAACACCAGCCAGCGTGCTCATGACTTGGCAACGTTAAGTATCAGTGTTTGAATGAGGCGTGATAGTGGATTTCCGTACCATTTGTCAAAATTCTCTAGAAGGCTCCTTGAGCCAATTCAGGACAACTTGGGCCCGATGGCATGGTGCCGCCTCTGGTATACCTCATGATTGTAGGGGACAAGAAGAAGACTATGAAGTGCTGCAAATGGTCACCAAGCACCAATCCATGCGTGTTTGGGCCAACCAGTGGACCCAACACACACCAGTATGGAACCACCACCAGCCTGGATGTTGCATGTTGACAACAGCGGTCCATGGCTTCATGGGGTCTATGGCTCACACAAACCCTACCACCAACCATAAACAACTGCTACCACAACTCATTAGACCACCCCATGTGTTGCCTGTCCTGTAGGCTCCTGTTAGCATCCTCATGAGCCCACTGTGTCCAGCGTAGCGGTGTAAACAAAGCATCAGAGGGGGGTGAATCCACTTGTCCACTTGGAGAAAATTCAATACAGTGTTATTCTGATTGAATGCCTCTATCTTGTGTGCGTCGATGCCCCCATTAACAGGGTACGAGAGGTCACTGAATGGGTTGATATGGATGGAAATGTTCTAGATCATACGTTATGACCATCCCAGTCACCCCGACGCTTACTTTGGGAGACATTGGCTTGCTGGGTTATACAGCCGGCCACACAAACTAGGGGGATGTCTCTTGGGAGCATGGTGCTCCATTTCACCAGCACTGTTCCAGATACTTCTAGAACAGGTTTCTCAACCTGAAATGGGCTATGAAGAACCCTCTAGTGGTCTGTGGGCCTGTAATCAGGGGAAGGCAGAAGTCTGTAGTGGGCTGGTCACGTCATATACACTCACTGTCAAAAGAATAGCTGCACCCAGAAGGAATCAACCCCCAGGAATGAAACTTGGTGGGTAGGTTTGACATTGTGAGACAAGCTAATGGTTCAAGTTTTACGATCAGCCACATGTGATGTAAGCATGCACACAGACTGTTACGACTACTGTCCTAAACACCACGTCAACATCACCTAAGACTGCAATGGTGTCTGTGTGAAGGCAGACGGTCATGGAAGATACTGGCACTTCCACCCGCACAATGGCGGAACGTGGAGTCAAGCTTCAGTGACGGATGGTGGAGTTAAACAATAATTCTCTGTGTTGTGAAGGCAAACTGTGGTTGGAGAGCCACTACTTCTGTAGCTCAATAAAATATCAGTCTAAATAGTATGGCGTCACTCCACCCGCACCATCTGCAGGAACTGTGTGAGGATATTCAAGCTGGAACCTACTCACAAACGCCATCGTCTGAAGTATACCAAGCAACTTCTGGATAAGCCAGGGGCATTTTGGAAACCATTGCTGTAGACCTACAGCATCTCTTTGGTTGCAATTGCCCAAGATATTGTATGAGACCAGAGTAAATCTCGGGCTGGCTTTTATTTGTGGGTGAGAGCTAAAAAGGAGCATGCAAGGAAATCACATGGCTAATGGGAAACCAATATAATTCCCCATGTACACCGTGGCTAATGTGTTTCTGAATGATTACTATGCAGGCTGTAACCTTGTCTGTGTCATCCCTCAGTAGTTTGTAGATTTTTTCCAGATGCCAAAGGTTTCAGTCAGGCATGCTAATAACTCTCATACAAAAAATTTAAATAAATAAATAAATAAATAAATAAATAAATAAAAATCGCACACCAAACAAGCCTTAAGGCTTTGCAACTTCCTGTAATGGAATTCCGTAATATACCTTGTAGGTCCACTTGGATGTTTCTCTTGTGACGCTGTCTTTAGCAGGGGTTGTGTTCTGACTCCCCATTAGAATCCAAATCCAAATGCATCATGCAGGCATATTGCCTCTACAGATTACTATCCTTATCCATATAAATAATCACAGGTTATATTAATCTCATGCTACAAAATAGGCCGTATAAAATGATCCCAGGTTATATTTACCCCATGTTATAAAATGGAGATAAGAAATAATCCCAAAGAACAATAATTCTATGCTAGATATGTGACCCATAAAAAATAACCCCCAAGTTTTGTTAACCCAAAGCTATAACATGGGCCATAGAAATAACTCCAGATTGCATTAATTCCATGCTATGAAATGGGCCATAGAACCTGGGATTATTTCTATTAATTCCATGCTATGAAATGAGCCATAGAAATAACTCCAGATTGCATTAATCCCATGCTATGAAATGGGACATAGAACCTGGGATTATTTCTATTAATTCCATGCTATGAAATGAGCCATAGAAATAACTCCAGATTGCATTAATCCCATGCTATGAAATGGGACATAGAACCTGGGATTATTTCTATTAGTTCCATGCTATGAAATGGCCATAAAAATAACTCCAGATTGCATTAATTCCATGCTATGAAATGGGACATAGAACCTGGGATTATTTCTATTAATTCCATGCTGTGAAATGGCCATAAAAATAACTCCAGATTGCATTAATTCCATGCTATGAAAAGGGCCATAGAAATAATCCCAGGTTCTATTAACTCTATGCTATGAAATGGGCCATAGAAATAATCCCAGGTTCTATTAATCCCATGCTATGAAATGGGCCATAGAAATAACTCCAGATTGCATTAATCCCATGCTATGAAATGGGACATAGAACCTGGAATTATTTCTATTAATTCCATGCTATGAAATGGGCCATAGAAATAATCCCAGGTTCTATTAATTCCATGCTATGAAATGGGCCATAGAAATAATCCCAGGTTCTATTAATTCCATGCTATGAAATGGGCCATAGAAATAATCCCAGATTGCATTAATCCCATGCTATGAAATGGGCCATAGAAATAACTCCAGATTGCATTAATCCCATGCTATGAAATGGGCCATCGAAATAATCCCAGGTTCTATTAATTCCATGCTATGAAATGGGCCATAGAAATAATCCCAGATTGCGTTAATCCCATGCTATGAAATGGGACATAGAACCTGGGATTATTTCTATTAATTCCATGCTATGAAATGGGCCATAGAAATAATCCCAGGTTCTATTAATTCCACGTTATAAAATGGGGTATAGGAATAATCCCAAATTATAATAATCCTGTGCTATAAAAAAGGGACATAAAATAATCCCAGGTTATAATCCTGTTATAAAATGTGATGTTGATTTCAGTTATTTGCACATAGAAGCAACCAAAACCGTGAGGGTAATCTAGCTTCCATATTCCCATGTGATGCAAGAGGAAACAAATTTCTCAGCTCGTCACCAAACGCATGTGCACGGATGTCCTTTAGGGTGCAAGGCTCATGGCTTAAATGTGCTATGCCGTAGCTAAAGCTTTAGGAATGGTCCCGTGACCTGAACACCACTGAAGACTCTGGGTAGGTGTCCTGTGCACTGGGGCCGTGTGATATATGCAACCACGGAGCGGAAAACCCGACTCCCTCCGACGCAACAGGCCCTAAACACCCTTTCACTAACCTCCCCTCCGGCACTGTGTGAATGGCCTTGCACAAATCACGACCAACACGGTCTTCAAACACACCGCATGAGAGGATCTGCTGACACAAGGCTTCACCCGAAAAAACACAAAGCAGGGAAGCACTTTAGAGGGGTGCACTGAAACAGAGAAGGTTGGGGAGAACATAAAGAACCCGAGGCATGAATAATTCCAACACGCCTCCCAACTTCCTCAGCATGGGAAGAGTTGTAGTTCAGGTGGAGTTTCCAGCTGTGACACAGTGCTGCTGAGCCAGCAGATGAAACATGAGAGTGATTTACCCAATTACTGAGAGCTCCCATGCTGAGAGAGCAAGCCGTCTGCCTTCACACAGACACCGCACACGGCCTGTGCCACACTGTCACGCTCGCTGATGGCAGGCATCCAGTTTGCCTCCAGATGTGTTAAACGGAGGCAGAGGGCTAATGCTTTCCAATCAGAAAGATGCCTACATTTCACTTTACTGATTAGAACAAGCTCACTTAATCTCTGATTGGATGGGATTATTTTGCGTGGGGAGATTATGTAAGTGCAATTTTAGTCATACTTCAATTCCCAGTGTCAGTCATGTTTTTAAGGACTGTAAGTAATCCAAGGTCGTATTAACCCTGATCTTTAAAACCGTGCATAGATATAATCCCAATTTATATATTACACTTTGAAATGTGTGCTTTGAAATTGGCCATAGAAATAATCCCAAATTACATTAATCCTGGGCTATAAAACAAACCAAAAATTTATATCCCAGGGTGAATTAACCCCCATGCTATAAAAGGAACTGGAGAAATAATCCCAGGTTACATTAATCCCATGCTATACAAGGGGCCAAAGAAATAATCCCAGGTTACATTAATCCTGGGCTATAAAACAAACCAAAAATTTATATCCCAGGGTAAATTAACCTCCATGCTATAAAAGGAACTGAAGAAATAATCCCAGGTTACATTAATACCATGCTATACAAGGGGCCAAAGAAATAATCCCAGGTTACATTAATCCTGGGCTATAAAACAAACAAAAAATAATATCCCAGGGTAAATTAACCTCCATGCTATAAAAGGAACTGGAGAAATAATCCCAGGTTACATTAATCCTGGGCTATAAAACAAACAAAAAGATATCCCATGGTAAATTAACCTTCATGGTATAAAGGGATTTGGAGAAATAATCCCAGGTTACATTAATCCCATGCTATACAATGGGCCAAAGAAATAATCCCAGGTTACATTAATCCTGGGCTATAAAACAAACAAAAAATTAAAATCCCAGGGTAAATTAACCTCCATGCTATAAAAGGAACTGGAGAAATAATCCCAAATTACATTAATCCCATGCTATACAATGGGCCAAAGAAATAATCCCAGGTTACATTAAACCCTTGATAAAATTGGATATAAAAATAACCCCAGGTTACTTTAGCGCCCCCTGCCTTAAAAGCCACTGTGGAAATAATTCACTTCAAGTTATAAAAACAAATCATGAGAATAATCCAGGTTGCATTAATCCCATTACATAAAATCATAATCCCATGATTTAAAATGAGCCATTCAAATTACACTAGGTTATAAAATCCCAGGTTACATTAATCCCGTGCTATACAATGGGCCATCATAAATTCTCCAGGTTTTAATAATACCATGTTGTAAAACAGGCTGAACAAATAATCCCTTGCCATTATAATCCCGAAATAATCCCATGCTATAAAAAAAGTTATAAAAATTTATTTGATTTGGTGTCTGAGTGCTGATGAAATAATTGAATTGAATGTTTGTATATGTTATATATGATATCTACCCGCGTTCAGCCCGAACGTACTGCGTATAGGTTATGGTGTGATGGCGAATAACCACTTCTCTAATTTACGCCCGGATTCCTTTTCCTGTATGACTCCGCCTTAAACATCACAGACATCCTCTAGAAATGCTACATCACTCCACCTCCCCATGGAAAACAGATTCCGTTAGAGTAGTACTCCACCTGAGCATGACGAAGCTCTCAGCCTTTAGGGTGCTGTCACACCCAAGCTAGTTCCTCAGTCCGCCTCATCCTGACAGGTGCGAAAACACCACCTGTAAGGGAGTGCTCATCAAACAGCCTCACTCTTACACTCTCAGTGAACCCTGCTCTAGTTCCCGGACGGCGACAGCATTTTAATATAGTGGATGCCTAAGAAAGGAATTTCTCCTGACGTGCTCAGATCGTTCCTGCAGCAAGCTGCCACTAACACTGACGGATGATTAACGTTAATAGCGAAGTAGCACATTGTCATACGTCTATGAAGACGTAATTTAAATTCATTGTCTTTGTGATATACCATGGCTGCATTTGCATATCCACCTGCAGCCCACTCCAGATTAGCCTATTCTATTATTGCTTGGATATCTATTATTAGCCTATTCTACTATTCATGTGGAAGGAGTGTTTTAGTTTGTTCTAGACAACCAATCAGATCAGAGGTCATTTAGATACAGTATATGTATATCTAAAGTACTGGGACACCTACACATTACACCTACAGGAGTCTTAACGACATCCCATTCCTAATCCATAGGCATTAATATGAAGTTGGTCCCCCCCTTTGCCACTCTAACAGATTCCACTCGGAAAGGCCTTCTACGTGACCCTGGAGTGTCTGTAGAGTCCTTTGCCACCATTCATCCAGAAGGGCATTTGTGAAGACCTGGGGGCAAGCTGGCAGTCTGCGTTCTAGTTCATCCCAAAGGTGTTGAGGGTCAGGGTTCCATTAGCCCTTTTACATCAACATGGGGCCTGGGGTCAAACCCTCTAACCATTCTGGTCTGGAACCATGGAGCCCATGATGCAAGCAGCAAAGGGGCGTGCCACAGCAGGCTGATAGCTATGAACCTTAACATTCTGCTCCATAACAGCACATGGAGAGAAGGCATTTCTACGTCTTGTTCTACGTTCTGCATAATCCTCGTCTATGACGATCCCTCTGGGCTATGCCGATTGAGCCGAGTCTGGATGGTGAAAGTCTGCACTTGAAGAACATGTTCCACCATGTGGTTTTTATACACCGTCCACCGATCTCAGCTTATGTAACTCCTCAGCTCTCAAACCAGCAGAGCCTGGGAAACCACACAAGCCCCTTGTTGGTGGGTCAGTCATCACAGCACAGATAAGGATGTGAACCCCAGCTCAGGGCGGGAACTCCTTTGAGTCAATATGAAGGTTTCGGTGTGCAGACGGGTTTCTTGGATGTGGATACATGTCAAAAGACGTGTGCAAGGGGGTGAACTGTCTGGAGGTGAGATGTTTTTTTGTGAAAAAGGATCGAACCCCCAACCAGAGGAGTGGTAGCCCCACATGCTACCACTGCGCTACATGCCAGAGACACATAAAACGTGACGGGTGTTGGGGGAGGGTGTGAACAGGAGTGTAAAAAAAGGCGGGAAGCTCAGACAAAGGAGACATTTTTTTTTTTTTTCCGTTTCATTTTTTGCTAGTACCACTACCAGCTACCCCTCTGCAAAGGTGTAGCAGTCGACGGCTGCTTGGTGGAAGCTTATATAGCCGGTGCATCAGGTGCAGCTCGTTGGGTGATCATCCAGGGGCATTCTGGGGGTTGGAGTTCCAGGCTGTAGTTGCTTCTGGGAAGTGACGCCACTGCTGCCCTCTGCTGGCAGCACTACCCGAACCCTTACACCAGTACAGGTCTTCCACACCAAACTCACCCAGCCATGTCTATATGGAGTTTGCTTTGTGGGGATTATTCTACTCTGGGGCACAATCGTGTTACATCCGATAAGTGCCTTCGCCAAACGGTTCCCACAAAGCTAGAAGGATGTAACTGTCCAAGATCATTAGAATGCTGAAGTCTTAAGACTTCCCTTCACTGAAACTAAGGGCGTCTAGGCCAACCCCTGAAAAACAACCCCATAGCATTATCCCTCCTCCACCAAACTCTACAGTGTGCACAATACACACAGTGAGGTAATGTTCTTCTGGTGTTCAACAAATCTAGAGTCGTCCGTCAGACCTCCAGATAAAGATGCATGATTGGTCACTCCACAGACCAAGTTCTCACTGCTCCGGTATCCAGTGGTGGCACTTCACACCACTTCACCAGATGCTTGGGCGTGTGCTTGGTGATATAAGGCTTACATGTTGCTTCTTGGCCATAGAAACCCATGCCATAAAGCTCCCAGCACACAGTTTTCCCCAGAGGACCCCACTCTGTAGCTTTACGTGGCCTGTAACTTCATGACTGAGTTGCTGTGTGGCTAAACACTTCCAGTTTTCAATAAAACCACTCACAGTTCATTATGTAGTATCTGGAGAGAAGCAATTTCAATAACTGACTTGTTGCGACAGTGGCATCCTATTACAGTGTCATGCTTGAGCACGGTGCGCTATTTAGAATGACCTATTCTTTCATAAATGTAAAGGCAGGCTGTATGGCTGGGTACTGGATTTTATATACCTGTGGCTGAGGGACAGACTGAAACACCTACATTCAAAGTGTCCCAGAACTTTTGTCATTTAGAGTGTATCTTTCTTAGACATGGCAACACAAACTTGTTCAACTCCATAGGGGAAAAAGAGGTTGATAATGACTGTGTAAGTTGTCCTGGTAAGCAAGGAGATTGTAAGAGACTGTGCTGCTGTAGCACACACAACAAAGGACAAAGCAAAGGCAGTATAAATGCATCTGGACCATCTGGTCAGTCGAAGTACGTCTAAATTACTGTATAAAGTACAAAATGCTATTGGGATTGACAGATGGAAAGAAGCCATCTAGGCCATCATGCGTGGACTCTTATCTCTGTTTGGAGTGCAAATGGATGCAGGCGGCTGCAGTTACCTGGGGAGATGGCTGGCTGGAAATGAGGAAGCTTGTGCACATCAGGAAACGCTAGCTATCCAATCACCTGCAGTAAGAAGGAATAAACAGGGAGAGACATGGAGACAGGGTGGAGACAGTACAAGGCAGAGGAAAGGAGAAAAACCATACAACCAATAAATTCAGTCGGCAGTATTAAGAATGTTACCTGTTACCTGAACATTAAGCTGCTTCTGCAACCTTGTTTTTGTCTATTTGTCTTTGCATTACTCTCTCTCTCTCTCTCTCTCTCTCTCTCTCTCTCTCTCTATATATATATATATATATATATATATATTAGTATTTATATACACATATGCATTTATTATGTACACAAGAAGTGCAAGTACAGTATTATTTACATAAAGAGCTGTAATGATAAATATATACATATATAAGCATATCTATATAGATATATATGAATGTATAGAGCAGCATTTACAAATGAATGTTTGAACTGTAAGAATAGTGCAAGTAGACAGTATGTACACCACGAAAATAACATCTGAGGTAGAGATAATATGAGAACAGTATGTAAACATGAGTATACAGTATGTAAACATGAGTATACGGTAGGCTTGGTGATGAATAAAGTGCATCATTAACAGTACAGAAGGTCCGAGGATGCAGTAGAGGGAGTGCAATGTGTATATATATATATATATATATATATATATATATATATATATATATAATAAATGCATATGTGTATGTGTATATATACACATGCATTCTTGTAACTGCACTGGAGGAGGAGCCTGACTGTGTTTCGTTATACTGTACAACCCTGTATTGGTATAATGACAATAAAGTTGAATTGAATTGGATTTAATTGAATGGCTCTTCAAATAACTAACTGCCTACACTATGGCTTGTATCCGTGTTCAGGTCATGTACAGGTTTTTCATGGCGATTAATCAAGAAAAGATGTTCAGAAGCTACTTTGTGTGTGTGAAACCCTGAGCCTCAGCTAAGGAGCCTTCCAGTACAGAAAAAGCCTTTAGCTCTGGAGAAGCAAGACAATGTCTTATGGCAGCATCAGTTTAGCAATATTCTGACGACGTGGTGATGTTCTGTGATGAAGTTACCAACATCCAACGCCTTCCAGACATCACATGACAAAGTCACACTGACTTTAATATCAGCATTTAGTCATGAGAATTGGTGACCAAAACCCAGTGCCTGGTAAACCTCATGATCTTGGTTGTTGCAAATCTCACTTCAAACAGATTTGAAACTAACATCACTTGTGTCGGGCAAATCAACCAATTTCCTCCGCTCTGGTGTCTT
Organism: Prochilodus magdalenae; assembly: GCA_024036415.1. NCBI lineage: Eukaryota > Metazoa > Chordata > Actinopteri > Characiformes > Prochilodontidae > Prochilodus > Prochilodus magdalenae. Next base: position 183,548 of record JAMWET010001728.1, on the reverse strand, counting down.
GCGGTGGAAAGATATAGGAGGAAGTGGCCTGTCAGCCATCCTTCACCAGTACACTGTCTGTTACTTTTTTCCTTGTAAGACTCTGGACTTAAATATAACGCATTTTGCCAGCGATGATGCTAGTTCATCGGCGTCGGTTTGCATATAGATGGTAGGGGTGCTTCTTGGGAGGTTGGAATTGTCCCTACCAATATTGTGGGAGCTTCAGAATTGTCCCTACCAATATTTATGTAGGTTATAATTGTCCCTACCAATATTTTGTGAGGTTACAATTGTCCCAATTAATATTTTGGGTGGACAGAATTGTCTCTACTGATATTTGGGCAAGAAAGAATGGTCCCTAGCAATATTTTGGGAGGATAGAAATGTCTCTACTAATATTTCGGCAGGGTAAAATTGTCCCTACCGATTTTTGGAAGCTTAGAATTGTCCCTACTAATATTTATGGAGGATAGAATTGTCCCTACCAATATTTTGGGATGTTAGAATCGTCCCTATGAATATTTTGGGTGGACAGAATTGTCTCTAGCAATTTTTTTTTGGAGGTTAGAAATGTCCCCATGACTATTTTGGGAAGTTATGGGTAATAATGGGTGGGTTGTTGTTACCAATGTTGTGTTGAAACCTACACCCTTGCGGTAGTTCATCACGTTGATTATGTTCTGTGGGACATAGCGAGCTCGCTTTGACAAGTACAGCTCTTTAATTGCTAGCAATGTTGTGAACTGTGCATCGTTTTTCCAATAAGTCAATTCATTTCAGCTCAGTTCAGCTTTATTATCATTATTCCAATCCAGGGTTGTACAAAATAACGGAAACCCTATCAGTCTACTTCTCCAGTGCAGTGGTTACAAAACTAGATCAATAGTAAGTAATAGTGCAAAGACAAAATGACACAGTACAGTACATACAGAGTAAACCAGATGTGCAAGATGCCCAGGAGCAGTAACCTGAGTCATCTAACATTAAACACGGAGGTCTTAAAAATCTCCACTCTGGAAAGTGCTTCCATTTTCAGTCACATAGAACAGCACAAGAGGCCGAGACAATAGACATTGTGCATGTTCAGCCGAGAGTCTACGTGTCCGATTCTGTGGTTAAGCCTCCCCAACACATGCTCATGACTGACACCACAGCTGAGCTGTTGGGGCAGCCATGGCACAGGTGATACAGCAGTGTTGCCAAGTAACCACAGGGTTGGCAGATCACTCCCCGTCTCCCAGCTGTTCTTGGTTGACGTGCCCTTGGGCAAGACGCCCAATTCCTTCCCAGGTGCCGCAGCTACGACTCCGGTCCTCCTGTCTAATGCTGGACCTTGGTGTTGACCAGTGCTGTGTTTTGACAGATGTCTGATCGCAGTGGTGGACAGTAAGGAGGTAAATGTAATTGGTTACTGTACTGAAGTAGTTTTTCTGTGGATCTGTACTGAAGTATCTCCATTTTGGATGAGTCACAGTACTTTAAACTACACTGACATTACAGAGTCTAATATCTCACGTTTACTACACTGCAATTAGGGGAAATTCGTAGCTCACTTGTCAAATGCGTTATAAGGTGCCACTAAAAACGTGAACACTGTCCAAAACGAAACCAGCCTATTCATGGAATTTGATGCATCCATAGAAAAGATGTCCATGTCAGGCCTGGAATGACATCAAAGGAGCACTGGGAGGACGGTTAGGAAGCAGCATGGGCTTAATACACCTGACCAACTCAGACATCAGAGCATCAGTGACCTAGACTCAAACCATTGTGTCTGACTTTCTGGGTAAATAGACCACAAAATAGAAAATCCTTACACATTCAACTGCTTTCTGAGAGTTACCTTCTCCATATTAGGGTTATTGGTCTGGCTGGTTTATACTTTAGGAACAGAGACCTACAGATGCAGTGCAGTAAAGGAGAAATCATCTGTGATCCTGTTAAAAGCAAGTCCTTATTAAACATCGCATAGTAAACTAAGATTCAAAAAACCATTAAACAGTACACCGTGCTCGCTTGCAAAATAGTTACTCTAATGGACCTGTTCTCCTTCAGTGTTCCATGCTGATGATGTATTCTGAATAGACGTCAGTGTCGCCAATGAATGAGCTTCTATTGCTAAAAGACTGGTGGACTGAGAGACCACTAGGAGTCTTCTCACCTACACTGAGCCGTGAGAGTCTTCAAGTAAATGAATAATAGAACATTAGTTACCGTAATAAATCATGCTACCTGTTACTCTCTCCATACTCAAGTACATGCTGAAAGGTAACATAACTTTAGTGACTGTTACTCTCCATGACTTAAGTAACATCTGAAGGTAATACTTAGACTGATACTCTCCATATTAGTACTGACTTAGCTACAGTACTGCTAACTAAAGTACATCTGAAAGGTAAATACTGTAGTACTGTTACTCTCCATGCTTAAAGTACAAATCTGAAGGCATATCTTAGTACTGTTACTCGCCATACTTAAGTACATATGAAGGTACATACTTTTAGTACTGTTACTCTCAATACTTAAGTACATCTGAAGGTACATTTACTTTAGTACTGTTACTAGCCATACTGAAGTAAATCTGAAGGATAAGAAGGGTTTAGTACTGTTACTCGCCATACTTAAGTACATCTGAAGGTACATACTTTAGTACTGTTACTCGCCATACTTAAAGTACATTTGAAGGGTAAATTACTTAGTACTGTTACTCGCCATACTTAAGTACATCTGAAGGAAATCCTACTTTAGTACTGTTACATACTCCATAATTTACTCCCAACTTAAGTACATCGAAGGTAAATACTGTAGCTGGTACTCTCCATACTTAAGTACATTATGGAGGTAAATTACTTTTAGTACTGTTACTCTCCATACTCCAAGTACAGAATGAATACTTTGTAAAAATACTTTAGTATACTGTACTCACGCCATACTTAAGTACATCTGAAGGTAAATACTTTAGTTCCTGGTTACTCTCCATACTGAAGTACATCTGATGGTAAATACTTAGTACTGTTACTCGCCAAGCTTCAGTACTTCTGATGGTAAAATACTTAACTAGTACTGTACTCTCCATTGAAGTTATACGTGAGAGACCTTTACTGACACTGGAGGTGAATACTTTACCTAATCTTTAGCTCTCCTCTATTCTACTCTAATCTCAAGTTACAGGTTGGTGCAGTTGTCCATGGTTGTCCGATGTGATTTGTAACTTTCCACATTGTGTGGCCCATGCTAAGTACAGGCACCAGAAGCTGATAACTTACTTTACCACAGTTGTTCTGTTCGGACAACTGCTTCCGCTAGCAAGTTTAGATGATAAAGTGAACTCAAATCTGAGTTAGCGAAGTCGACTGGCTAGTGCTGAAGACGCAGTAGTGGTGGGGTAAGAAGAGTCAGAATCTGAGGGGCAAGAAGGCATTTAGAATTTGCATGAGCATGCATTTCCCAGTCTTTGCATACCTAATAAGTGTCGAGGTTCAGGGAGGCTCTAATTCCATTTTAATTGGCCATTACTCATAAGTATTCTTGTATCACTTAAACAGTTTGCAGTAGGGAAAGTTCGGCTGAACTTGGATATCCAGAGCGTGTTACTCTGTTTTGTGTGCAAACCTGACCACATCAACTGCTGATTCATTACTGCATTTAGTTTCCATACTTCAGTGGTTTATATGAGGTGTTTCGTCAGCCATACTTAAAACCTCAACCCCGTTCCTGACAAGAGGAAGGAACATGCTGTATGTATGATTCGAGCTCATTTGAATGGCGCCCTGATTTGAATACCACTCATTTGAATAATGCTGAGGCTGTTGGGTGTGAAACTTCATAATCTCTCTGAAGATCTGTGGATGGGAACAGGGTGCCTTGCCATGGTTTTAAGAGTGATCTGTAACTTTCCATGCTCGCCGCTCATACCAGTAGAGAACATAGAGGGCTGGAACCAGCAATTGTTCTGTTGACAACTGCTTCTGCTAGCACCATTAATCTTTTATTATTATTTTTGTAGCAAAAGCAGAATTTATCTCCGGCACCAAGGAGTTTCCAGCAAGCAGATTAAGCCTAAGCCTGAAAGATTTCCAACAGCGAATCACCTTTGCCATCACCAAAGTCCAGGATTAGACTTAATCCATGTCCAGGAAACTGGGCCAGAGCATAAAGCTCTGTTAGGAGCATACTTGTAGTACATTGAGGGCCATAAATTCATATGCACAAAAGCAATAGCAGGTTTTAGCCCCCAGTCTAGGGACATTGAAGGCTCTCCGGTGTAATGGAGTTTCCATACCTTAACACATTGAGTTTACTAGTACTGTTACTATTTCCTTCCATACATTAAGTAGATGCGTGAGGAAAATACTTAGTGTGCTTTTACGCTAGTACTGGAGATGCCATTAATCTCAAAAACATCTGTCAGTACTTACTCCCTCCTTAAGTACTGTTACTGTTACTCTCCATACTTAAGTACATCTGAAGGTAAATACTTTAGTACTGTTACTCTCCTCCATACTTAAGTACATCTGAGGTAGGTAAGGTACTTATTTAGTACTGTTACTCGCCATACTTCAGTACATCTGAAGGGTTCGTTAACCTACATCTGACTAATTTAGTGTGACTCGTTACTAGCTGATACTTATAGTACATCTGAAGGTAAATACTTTAGTACTGTTACTTCGCCATCTTCAGTACATCTGAAGTAAATCTATAGTACATCTGATAGGCCTAAATACTTTACGTACTGGTTACTCTCCATACTTCAGCTACATCTGAAGGTAAATACTTTTAGTACTGTTTAAATCTCCATACTTCAGTACATCTGAATAGGTGAAATACTTTAGGTACTGTTTTACTTGTCTCCATACTTCAGTACATCTGAAGGTAAATACTTTAGTACTGTTTTACTCTCCATACTTCAGTACATCTGAAGGTAAATACTTTGCTCCAGTACATGGTTGACTCTTATATTTATACTGATCTCTAAGTACATCTGAAGGTAAATATTTTAGTACTGTTACTCTCCATACTTCAGTACATCTGAAGGTAAATACTTTAGTACTGTTACTCTTCATACTTCAGTACATCTGAAGGTACATACTTTAGTACTGTTACTCTTCATACTTCAGTACATCTAAGATTACATAACGTGAGAAGGATACATTACTTAGTACTGTTACTCGCCATACTTTAGTACATCTGAAGGTAGGTAATACTTTTAGTAACTGTTACTGCTCCTGCTGAATACTTAGTACATCTGAAGGTAAATACTTTAGTACTATTACTCTTTCATACTTCAGTAGGACATCTGAATGGTACATAACTTTAGTACTGTTTACATACACCATCGGCCCTTACTCCGTACATCATGAAGGGCGCGCATAAACCGCACTTTAGTACTGTTACTCTCCATACTTAAGTACATCTGAAGGTAAATACTTTAGTACTGTTACTCGCCATACTTCAGTACATCTGAAGGTTGTGTGAAACGTGGCAACAAACTGGGCATCTTGGTGCAGAACACGGTTTCTCCACACACTGATTTGTTGGTCGTCTCCACCGTAATCAAAGCGGGACATGTCACTGAAGGTGACCTGCTGCCATTCTGAGTCACTCCATGACAGTCTGGCACGACACCATTGCAGTTTTTGGTGATGTAGACGTGGTGTTACGGACAGTTGGTGTAACAGTCTGTGTGCATGCGGTCTTGTGTTGTGCACTAACTGGAAGACTCATGGAGGACATTGCATTCTCGGTGTATATATATATGTGTGTGTGTGTGTGAATATACTGATCTTGCTGGAGAGCCTGTGATGAACGTAGCCTCTGGTCAGCAGAACCCAGCAGTGTGACTGAGCTCAGAGAGCACACTTTAGGGAACAGCCTCATTAACACAGTGTGACTAATGAGGTGAGAAATGGAGGTTTATTCTACTGCGTAGAGCATATGCTGATGAATCATAGAGGTGTGTGTGCGGAGGGAGGTTCATACCTACAAGGGAGATGTCCCTCCAAATCTTCCTTTTCTGCAAAATAAACAGAAAGGATAAAATAGGTGAGCCCACCCAACCCTGATCTGCCATGGTGTAAGCTGGCTCCACCCTGAGCTGTTGCGATTCCTTTGGCTGTACCGTGTCCTTTTTTGGCTGGTACATATTGGATTAGATTCCATTTGCATTCTGCACTTCCGAGTTTTTCCATCTGTTCTGTTCTGTTGATGAGGAATGATAAAAACATTGGGAAAATGTAAAGGATGGGTTTACTTTCTCCAAAGCAAGGCTCTTCATCATATTCAAATAATTTCCATATAAATGGTATAGACTTTTTTATTTCAGCTCATAGCATCGCTGTCTATAGAAAAACATGGATCTCCAAATTGGCAACTCTACAGGAGAGGGCAAAAACCTAATTTAATCTTAATGTAAGTCAATGGAACCCGAATTTTGGGCCATTTCTGTTGGGCCATTTACCATGAAATGAATTCACAGCGTAAACAGCAGCTGCTGTGTCCAAATGATGCATAATACTGTAATAAAAATGAACGAAAAACTGAAGATGCATGATTCTATTTGGGCAGCGATGTTATAGTGTCTATGGGAGATGTTACGGTGTGACGTAGACACCCTTTAAGTAAGGAGTTGCCAAACACACACCTGAAATAACAGCACAAGCGCTCACAGGTAATTCATGTACTCCACCATCTTGTTTGTACTGTGAATACCATTGTACAATGCCCTTTGTTGATGTTGATGCCGTAGCATTTCACATTCTATGGTTCCAACCTAAACTAAACCAAAGGCAGACTGGCTCCCTGAACAGCAAGGTTGTACAAAGCCTGAACAGAACCAGTTCAAGAACCAGGGCCCTTTTGGTCAAACATGGCTATTTAAGGAGCGCATTCCTCTATAATGTATTCTGTGTGTATCTCTCAAGGCTGATGGGCCATTTTCAACTCCCTGACCGCTTCAGAGACACATACAGCCCAACCTCCCCATCCCCCACCTCCCCACCCCCAAACATATCCAACAAGATCAGCCCATAAAAACTCACGTTACATGCAAGGAAACACCAAACTGCCCCAAACCACCAGAGCGACCCATCTAGGCATGATCTCAGGATGAGTAATGGTGTAGAATCTGACCTCTCGATGGCACCTGAGGGGTCACATGTTCTCCCATGATCAGTGTTTCTTATGGAACTCGCCTGTGGCTTTCCATTTCACAGTACGGTACAGAGGTAATGTTTCAGAGCTATGGAGGTCACTAATGGTTTACAAATGCACCCAAGACCATGAAGCAAATTTAGCTTCAGGTTAGTCCCAGTGCACTGGGTTCATTCACAGAGTGATACTGATATATGTTAGTTTTCCTTCCTCATACAAATCCTTCTCTGTTGCTGCTCCATTCTTTAAAAAAAAACAATACTGATTGCTTTGCATGATAGATATACTAGATATATGACCAATAAGAGATACTCTACATATATGACCAATAAGATATACTCTACATATATGACCAATAAGAGATACTCTACATATATGACCAATAAGAGGTACTCTACATATATGACCAATAAGAGGTACTCTACATGCATGACCAATAAGAGATACTCTACATGCATGACCAATAAGAGATACTCTACATATATGACCAATAAGAGACACTCTACATATATGACCAATAAAAGATACTCTACATATATGACCAATAAAGATACTCTACATATATGACCAATAAGAGATAGTCTACATATATGACCAATAAGAGATACTCTACATATATGACCAATAAGAGATACTCTACATATATGACCAAAAAGAGATACTCTATATATATGACCAATAAAAGATACTCTACATATATGACCAATAAGAGATACTCTACATATATGACCAATAAAGATACTTTACATATATGACCAATAAGAGATACTCTACATATATGACCAATAAAAGATACTCTACATATATGACCAATAAGAGATACTCTACATATATGACCAATAAAAGATACTCTACATATATGACCAATAAGAGATACTCTACATATATGACCAATAAGAGATACTCTACATATATGACCAATAAAGATACTCTACATATATGACCAATATAAGATACTCTACATATATGACCAATAAAAGATACTCTACATATATGACCAATAAAGGATACTCTACATATATGACCAATAAAAGATACTCTACATATATGACCAATAAGAGATACTCTACATATATGACCAATAAGAGATACTCTACATGTATGACCAATAAGATATATTCTACATGTATGACCAATAAGAGATACTCTACATATATGACCAATAAGGATACTCTACATGTATGACCAATAAGAGATATTCTACATGTATGACCAATAAGAGATACTCTACATGTATGACCAATAAGAGATACTCTACATATATGACCAATAATGATACTCTACATATATGACCAATAAGACATACTCTACATATATGACCAATAAGAGATATTCTACATATATGACCAATAAGAGATACTCTACATATATGACCAATAAAGATACTCTACATATATGACCAATAAAAGATACTCTACATATGTGACCAATAAGAGATACTCTACATATATGACTGATAAAGATACTCTACATATATGACCAATAAGAGATACTCTACATATATGACTGATAAAGATACTCTACATATATGGCCAATAAAAGATACTCTACATATATGACCAATAAAAGATACTCTACATATATGACCAATAAAAGATACTCTACATTTATGGCCAATAAAACATATACTGCATGTATGGCTATAAAAGATGGCCAATGATACGTAAACACTCCTCTTAATTATGCAGTGATCTTTTGCTAACAGTAACAGTACATCTGTAGAGAAACAGTAGAATGGGTCATACTGAGCTTAGGCACTTTAAACTGTAGCACTATGACACATACGTCTTAAAATCACAAGCAAGAATGTGAAACGTCTGCTGTGCTACAGCTGCCACGGTCAACTGTAGATGCTGTTATTGTGAAATGGAAGCATTGAGGAGCTGAGGCTGCCAAGTGCTTGGGACGCACAGAAATCCCAGTCTGGGTGACTATGCTGTGCTACACCAATAAGAGTCCTTGGGCAAGATCCCTAATACTGAACACTAATGAACGCTCTTTCAATACAAGTATCCCACGAATACACTCCACAGTCTTGTGGAAACCCTCAACACTCAACAAAACTCTGGAGCTGTAGTGAAGGCCTTAAACATCCCTGTCAGTTCAACTGGTTGGATAAAATGCGAGGAAAAGGCTCTCAGATTAATGATACGGAGAGGAGAAGTGAGGAGACTGAAATGCCTGTCACTCAGAAAGCACTGCAGGTCCACCCATGACTTTGCACACAAGCAAGGTTCATCATTCATCACTCATGGGTGAGAACGTCCAGTAAGCCCTTCCATTGCATGTGGCAATGGGACAAAGTATATATCCCACAATTGACTAAACTGGCTTCCTTCCTAAATCAGCATCTCCACATGTACAGCAGGTTCTTAGTGAGGAACAGAAGGTTGGGTTCTAGCTCTACTAGCAGATACAGTGAGCGTCTGGTTCATAAGAACAAGGAGAAGCAGCAAACAACACAGCTACAGACTGGCAGAGGGCCAAACCCACTCTCTACTGACCGTGATGAGTGCCACCTCATTCCAATCTCCCTTAACCGCCATAAGATGACCTCAAGTGACCTACAGAGAGACTGGCGAACGGAGGCTGGGGTGAAACGCACAGCGAGCATGGTTCTAAAAACAGGCTTCTGGAGGTCATTAGTGATTTTCTAAATAAACAGATCTAATACAGTATCTGATCTGGAGTTTGGGAGACATGGTTCCAGTAGTGTAGAGAATCAAACAGAACTGAGACATTATGGTTCAACACAAACCCAGAACCTGTACAACTAGAGACACTGATCATTTGGAGGTGGTCCCTTACATTTGTCCAGAGCTGTAGGCCCACTAAAGGCAAGTCAGATTCAGTCCTGATTACTTCAGGAGAAAATAATTGATGTGTAAATAAAGTATATGTAATTTATCATCATATTGGACTGTGCATCGCTGGATGTGGGCTGAATACTAGCTCGTTGGCAATGACTCAGATCTCTGTTTAATATCTGGAAGAAAACCAGAGATCAAAAGTATTAAATATACTGTAGCCTCTGTGTAAACCACATGGATTATTAATTTTCCTGCAGGAACTTAAATTTAATAAATAAACAATGTATTTAAATTAGCATCAGTGTGTTCTCTGTAGAGGATATGTCACCCTATTTTCAGTTTGATGATTAGATTAGCAAAACACACAGTATTATTTGACCAGGGCCGCCACTTTTCATAGGACTGCAGTTTATGTATTTGGTTGTATTATTAGGAAGGCACAGTCGCCGTTTTGGACAGCATGCAAGAAAATACCATAGCATGAAAGATATGCTCCCTGTAACAAAACCTAGTCCCCTGTGACTGAGACATGCCTAACAGCATGTAACACCTCCACCAACCGAATAACAGCTGCTGGCCCATTTGGCATGGACTGGACAAGTTTTCGGATGTAGGCCACATCAATGTTCAGGCACTCCAGTTGGGCCAGATTTGGTGGATGCCTTCCCTGGCACAATTCTGAGTAGAATTCCCTGTAGGCTGGGATTGTAGCCACTCCTGGTAGACTTGTATGAGCGTACGCTTCCATACACCTGCAGATTCAGCTACTTCCTTCACGCTATGGTCTTCAGCCACGCCGAAATACAGCCACTCCTTTTAGCCAATCATTAACATCTGCTTCGGACCATGTGTACAGCTGTCCATGAGGAGGGCGCTGTGTATTCATGACAGTGATGTCAAAGTGAAATGCGCTCTACAGTGTAGTACTGCACAATGCTGCATTAATAATAAGCGGCTCTTTGGATGTGACTAGAGGACGACCATCATCTGGACCACTGCACAGCAGGACTCATTTATAGGATCTGTCCCGCTCTTCACAGGACTTTATCACAGAGTCCACACTGTGACCTTAAGAAGTCTGAACCGGGGGAACAGGCTAAACAGCTCTCTGGTGGTTAAAGAACTAATTCCGATACAGAAATGGCAAAGACATCATGATAACAGCTGCCCCTTCAGGAGGGGTCTAAAAATAGCTCTTTGCTTCGCATTTTGACAGATGGACTCGCTCGGGCCTTTGGGACATATTGAGAGGGGAGCCAAGTGTCAGCTGTGTCTCTTGATTAGCTTAATCATTTGCAGCCTCACACGAGCAAAGTTACTTAACATCCTCTCGGCTTTAGAAGAGGCCATAGCAGACAGCACAGAGGGAAGGCTCTGTGTGGTGGTCGGGGCATCCTGGTCTATAACCATGGCCGTACGCAGGGCTTTAGACATACCAAGTTCCAGCAACTCAATTTGGTGGGTGGGGTTCAGGGGCATGCTTCTCGAAACCGGAAACCAACACCCCTCAAAACCATCCACCCAACCCAACACAACCACCTACCTATACCACCCAAACACCATCCTCCAACACCGACCCCCTACACTGGCTCCTTATACCACCTGGCAATCCCCCCACTACACTGCTACAACATCACCTACCTGTACCATGCCCAACACTACTCAAACACCACCTACCAACACCCTAACACAGCCTTCCAACCCAACACAACCAACCACCAACACCACCCATTCAACACCGCCCCTCTACACTGCCTTCTAATACCAACTGGCAACACCACCACAACTCCACCCTAACACCAACTACAAATGCCAACACAACACCACTCAAAAGCCACTTTCAACACCACCGCAACACAACCTTCCAAAATCAACCTCAACACTGCCTTCAAACACTATCCCCCAACACCAACACAACACCCTTAACACCACCCCCCTACAATGCCTCCCTCACACCACCTACCAATACAACCCCAACACCACCCAAACACAGCCTTCCAACACTACCCTAATACCACCTTCAAACACCATCCTCCAACCCCGACCCCCAAAACAACCCCTTAACACCACCCATCAACATTGACCCTGCACTGCCTCCTAATACCAACTGGCAACACCTCCCCAACACACCAGCCCCAACGCTGCCCCAAACATTCTTAGAATTACAGTCATATTTCATATTTCCAGACGGTCTGTATAGAGGGTGGGTTTATACAGCTGAAGGATTATGGGTAAAACAGCATATGCAACATATAAAATAAACTCGCTTAAATGAGAAATAAACTGAAAATCTTTAGTGTTTCTAGTTTAATTATCAAAAATGAAATCAAGCTGTGCTAAAAATAGCTTCCATATGTTCCAAATTCCTTCTGTGCATCATAGTTTTCCTCGGCGCACAGTGCAATCAAACAACACAGTCGTGACGCAAATGAGATCAGCTTAATTGGGAATTCAGCTGCGTTAAAGTACAGTGTGTCTGAGCACAGACAGCGAAGAGAAGCAAGCAGATGTGAAGGGCTGGTGATGCCAGGCACTAGGCATCACACATATGCTAATGATATAGTGATACAGACGTCATCTAGTGACACCGCATCCTAGCTGGCAATGCTGCTCCTTATGTGGATACTGGCAAACCTACTTAAGCTGAAATGGTATTTTAAACTGACCTGCCCGGTCTGATAACTGTAACATTCCAGTTCCTGTCACCTTCCAGTGAGAAAGCATTGAGGTGTTGGGAAGGGGAAATGAACATGGACCTACTGTATAAGAAGGACCAGTGCCAGCTCTACTACCTGAGGTCTTTTGGTGTAGGAGCAAGCTGCTAAGGAAGTTCTATGATCATGTAGTGTCCAGTGCCATCTTTAATGCCACTGTTTGCTGGGGTAGCAGCATTACAGCCACCAATAGGCTCAACAAGATTATCAGGAAGGCCGGCGCAGTACCGGGGATGAAACCGGACACAGTGGCCGTGGTGGCACAGAGAGACGGATGCTGGCAGAAAGGTGTCAGCAATTATGAGGAACCCCTCTCACCCACTCCATGACACACTACCGGGACAGAGGAGCACGCTGAGCAGGAAGGAACGATTTCACAGGCTCTGCAGCCATTAGACTCTATGCACCTGTGCTCCATCACCTGTTCTCCGGTCTGCACTAGAACTCTTCTATGATGTTCTCTGTTAAAATCTACCAGCCCTTCAATACTAAGTATTAAGGTAACCACCTCATACCATATATCTACATACCGCACATCTGTTTCATCTTGCTATACCCCATTTTTTATTCTATTACATCTTTATTTATTTATTTATTTATTTTTATATATTCTATTTAATTTATTCTTATTTATTTTTGCTTTATTATTTTTACAGCTTCTATGTATCCTGCTGTAACACAGTAATTTCCCCTCAGGATCAATAAAGTGTTATCCTGTGGTTGTTGTAGCTTACTGGTAACACCAGTACCTGCCAGGGACCTACCACCATGTGTGGGAGACCGGGGTTCGAGTCCTGGCCTGGGTGACTATGTTGTAATACGTCCTTAGGCAAGACTCCTAACACTACGTTGGCCTACCAGTACATGACTGACCTTGTAATCAGGTCAATGTATTCCATCTTCATCATAAGCATGCACCAATCAATATTGGCTCCAACATTATACATAACGTCTTCGGTTTTAAGCTAGCTTTAGATAATTCCAGTGTGCTTCAGAGAGGCCACGCCTCCAGTATGACTAATTTAGGCATGCTAGCATTTGATGAAAGTAAGGGGGCCATGTGAAGGATCACCACCTGGAAATACTGTGCAGGGACCTGGAATGCCTTTATTAGCCAGTAGGCTAGCTGAGTTCATTGGTATTACTGTAGCGTACTTCAGCAAGGTGGAGTTCCAGAGCATTTATTTTCAGTTTTACATTAGACTTAACATAAAACAAGGAGAAGCGGGGAAGCCATGGAGTGCATGGATGGTTTGTATTGCTAGCTAGCTAGCTAACTGCTGGACCATGCCTCTAAAACGAGCCCATGCTCATGTTATGAGTCAGCATGATCGTATCTCCAAGCATGGTGGGGAATTATCTTGGGCATCTTATTATTTGAGCTGAGTGGGTGGTGGGTTCTATTCTCTGAACTGACAGTAACAAATGAGGTGCCCTTGAGCCAGGCACCTAACTGCTCCCCGGGTGGCGTGGTTAGGGCTGCCCACCACTCTATGCTCACTGCCCTGTAGTGTGCATGTACACTAGTGTGTGTGTGGGGGGTGGGGGGATTTCTGGATTTTTATAAACTGTGAGACTCAATATTGTCTATATGCCTTAAATCGGACTCTGATTCTGGACTCTGATTCCGACTCTGGGTCGGTATGTGCATTACCAATGTACTTTGGGCTTGGTCTATTTGGTCTTCAAAAACTCCCCACAGCCATATTAGGGAGTCCTATAACACTAGCAAAAAAAAAGCAGTGGCTTCAAAGAAACTCCCCACCACCTGTCAATTACCTCATCAGAAGCCAGTTTTCCTAGTCTTTAACCTGGAAAATAAACCCAGAGTTCCACTTTCAATGCCCTCCAAAAGAAAAACAAACAACAAACCAAGCAAGGAGGAAAAAAAGGTCTGACAAATAAGCCAAAGAGACATGGAGCAATTTGTTTCTGGAAAGAGACCAGCAGAACAGACGGAAATCTGGGAGAGGGATGGACAGGCACGTCTATAAAATACATTCAAGGAGGAATGTCTGGAAGCTAAGCTTCAGCCGTGCGAGCGGTATGAGGTCATCAGACGAAGAGGAAAAATACAGCTGAAGGACAGTTAGTCACTCCACGGGGGTGGGATGGGGCGGGGGGATAGGGTGATGTCAGAAACCCAGAGAAGCCGAAAGCAGCGAAGCAGCACAGAGCTAAAACTGCACTAACCTGCATACTACAGAACATTAAACAACTAGGGCTGCCCCCTGGGGTTTCCTGCCCTCTGCCCAGTGAGTGCTGGGATAGCCCGGCCCGTGACCCAGAAGGATAAGTGGCTTAGATGATCAATGAATGAATCAATCAACGAACCAATGAATTCATGTACCAATGATGCATCTATTAGCTCCCAGACAAACTGAGTCCCGTCTGTGAAGTTCTGGGGGTGGAAATGGGTTCTTGGAAGCTGCTGGACAACCAGGCTTGGCCTTTCTGGTTTCCTCATCTTACCCAGGAACAGTTCTCAGTTCTCGCGTTCACAGGGCCGGGACCGATTGGCATGATAAACCTTTAGGAGCATTCACACATCTGGATCAGCTTTCCAAATCCCCACCTGACAGTGTGTGGGACTGCTTGGAACAACCGGTAAAGCACCAGGGAAGGCATCCACCAAATCTGGACCAACTTCCCAACTCTTTGGTGCAAGAGTGTCTGAACATTGATGTGGCCTACATCCAGAAACTGGCCCAGTCCATATGCCAAATCCAGTCCCAGCTGTCATTGGTGCATGTGGAGGTATTATGTGGAGGCATCTCTTGTTAAATGACCACACACCATACCTATGATGCAATGGCTCATGATTAATGTAGGCCCAGTCTGGCCTTCTCTAGAGTAAAAGCAGAACGCTATAAATATTGCCTGTTTCTTTCAATTATTAAGACATTTGCAGGCTCATTCCGAGAATCCACTTCGCTTGCACTCCGCATGCACTACGGCCCAGTTTCTTCTTCTTTGTTGGCATTACCTAGCCAGGAAAATGACATCACTTGCTCTCCAAAGCTCCCACCGTCTTCCATTCAGGCTCTCTCTCTCAAAAAAAAATCCAGAAGTGGCAGAAGAAAGGCCTAGAAGCAATGAACTGGAACCACTGAGCAGCTGGCAGCCGAGCATCTACGACTGCTTTGTTATGGGGGTTCATTATCCTTGGGAAGGTTCATTAAGTAAGCGCTGAGGAGCTGAGGACATCCTACGTCTGATGTCCAGTCACCTGCCATATTCAGCACAATCCAACTCAAAAATGAGCTCCCTGAATTCTTCTTCACGTAAAGCTGTGGAGCTCAGTAGGAGAGCTGGGATTGAATACGATGCCTTCCCGTGGCTTCCTGCGGGGGGAGGCTTATTTCTAGTTTAATCAAAAACCTGTTACTTCCAGCCGCATTTGTTATACGCTGCAGTTGGGATGACAAATGTGCTGACACAAGATAAAATGGCAAATAGCTTCATGCTGCCTAAACACAAACAAGGGCGAGAAAGAAAGCACTGACAACACATGCTACGTCTGCACAGCACTACAGGAGATGGTGCTACGATGGTGCTTGTAGGTTTGTGAACCTATACATAGGATCTGAAGCATAATCAGGTCTTCCCGCAGAATGGAAGACCAAAATAATATGCTTAATATTACATACCTGTAGGAGGCAGAAGTATGGGAGCCTTTGGCTTTCGGTACCTGGTGGGACCTCCTTGTGCAGCAATAACTCCAGTAACTGTTGAATAGCTTTGCTCACCAGCCTGGAGTCAGGACTTTTAACCAACTCCTCTGTACAGAATAACTTCGGGATGTTGGTGGGTTTCCCTCCTTGAACGCCAGGTCTGGGCATAAGGGAGGGAAGAAACCAGATCTGGGCGAACGGGAGCATCTGAGGATCAGGCAGACCTACACGAACCATCGGGAGAGAGAACTGACAGACTGTCCGACATGCATGACCCAACAGCCAGAACTGTGGACACTCGGCAAGCAGTGGTGTCCTCCATGAATCATTATGTCAGTGCCAGCACCATTGGCAGACGTCTGCATGACACAGAACTACATGCACCCATCACCCAAGACTGTAATGGTGTGGTGCCAGACTGTCATGGAATATCTCAGAATGGCAGTGGGTCATCTTCAGTGATGAGTCCCGCTTTTGTCTTGCTGGAGACGACCAACAAATCCACATGTGGAGGCCCCGTGGTCAGCACCAAGATGTCATTTTGTTGGCACACGTCCAGAAGGCCTGGTGTAACTCTACCTCCATTCCTACCGCACCATCTGCAGGAGCTGTGTGAGGATATTCAAGCTGCATGGAGAAGCTCTACGGCTCCATACTGAGATGTCTGTTGCGTTAGCAAACATGGCGGCCCGATGCCATACTGAGATACAGACTTCTGTATGTGTAGCTCAATAAATATTGATCATATCAGTCTAAATTGATAATCAGTTATAGTTCCTGGTAGCCTCTATCTTCCTTCCCAACAGCACGGCAACCACACACTTCCCTCTGGGTGCAGATATACTTTTGATGATGAGTGCATTTTTTTTTTTATTTCTTACCTTAGCTATAGATGGCTAATATCATTTTTAGGAAGTTAAAGCTAGTTAGATCTTGAACACAGAACAGTCATCTGGTTGGTCCAAGGCTGGACAGCACTGGCAAAGAGTCAGCAGGATTCCAACTATATCAACCCAGAGGACCAATATACAGGGGTTGGACAATGAAACTGAAACACCTGTCATTTTAGTGTGGGAGGTCTCATGGCTAAATTGGACCAGCCTGGTGGCCAATCTTCATTAACTGCACATTGCACCAGTAAGAGCAGAGTGTGAAGGTTCAGTTAGCAGGTAAGAGCACAGTTCTGCTCAAAATACTGCAATGCACACAGCATTATGGGTGACATACCAGAGTTCAAAAGAGGACAAACTGTTGGTGCACGTCTTGCTGGCGCATCTGTGACCAAGACAGCAAGTCTTTGTGATGTATCAAGAGCCACGGTATCCAGGGTAATGTCAGCATACCACCAAGAAGGATGAACCTCCACCAGCATCATGTAGTGACATGGCCACTATCCTGCAAGAAGAATGGCTTAAAATCCCTCTGACCACTGTGCAGGACGCAGTATATGTCATTCCCAAGACGAACTGACGCTGTATTGGCCGCAAAACACCATACTAATAAATGATAGTGGTCTAAAACCAGATGTTTCAGTTTCATTATCCAACCCCTGTATGCACACTTTCTGGGTCACTTAGCTGCTTATCATGCTCATATTGCATACACGACCAACTTTCATTAGCATTCTTAAAAGACACAGCCAGGTAGACAATGTCCTGACAGCAGAGGAACGTATAAAAAATGAAAATGCAGTGGGTTAAAAGTAAGAATGACTCCTCCTGCCTTTGAAACAGGGCTGATCCAGCCATGTGGAAGAAAAGGCTGCTCTATAAATTATGAAGAAGCAGAAGAGTGCCGCAGTGTTCTCAATGGTGAAAAAGAAATTGCTCATGTTTAGCATTTTAAATGTGAGGCTCAGATGCTTTCAGAACATTCCAAACGACAGAATCAACTTAAAACTGGAAATCTTAAGCTACAACAAGCAATGCACGGGAGATAAGCCCGCTGCACAACTCGGCATTACAACCGTATGATTCGGAGGAGGGATGAAGTCAGATCTGTGCATCCCTAAAAAAAGAAACCTTCCCAAGTTCAGCTTTACCCAGTGAACTGGAGCCCCATCAGGACAGGCTCACCTCACAGCTCACGTTGACCCAAGACAGACGGAAATCCAGGCCTGCCTCGAAGTGCTCCCAAGTGTACGTGCTTCAGAATGTTCACTGCTTTACACATGGCGGCTAAACCAGCTCCTGCGGATGCCTTTGTGACAGCTAGACAAAGAGATATTTTAATCATACTGTTTGGGAATCCTGTGCCAGGGGTGACTATTGTTCACCAATTAATCCATAGCTGACCCCAATCAGTCTGCCAAGCAATCCCAAAATATCCATGTTACACACAGACAAGCCAGGAAACCTGCTTTCAGTCTGTGGAACACTGTGGCATCATTTTCACCCAACATCCCAAACTAATACTATCCTCAAAGATCTTCAAGTTCTCTTTAGTATAAGTAATGGTCCTGTTGAGAACCATGAGTTCTACACTGACGTACCAAAAGTCATGGGAGAGCAATATGTAAACTGACTATGAAATCACATTGCCCCAGGGGGCAGCTTGGGAATGCCCCTACCTGTATAAGTTGTGAGGTGTTATCTTATGGGTGAGGTTGAACACTGGCCAGCGTGCTCATGGCAAGGCAACGTGAGTTATTGGAGTTCGAACGAGGGATATAAGTGGAATGCTTTGACTGGGCTCATGTCAGGTGAACGTGCAGGCCATACCATTCATCATCTACATCTATGGCATTTAGCTGACGTTCTTATCCAGAGTGACATACAGGGTTAATCATATTACAGGTAGACCAATGTAGTATTAGGAGTCTTGCCCAAGGACTCTTAATGGTGTAGCACAGCCACCCAGACTGGGAATCGAACCCCAGTCTCCCACATGTAGATTGTAGCTTCCGGGTGGGTTATCTGCTGTGCCACACCAACCACCAGTCATCAGAACTCCCCAACCCAAACCAATACCATAAAAACCCAACCCACACCGGTATGGACCACCACCAGCCTACACAGGGCCTTGTTAACAACTGGTGTCGCCACTACACACAAACTCCACCATCATCCTCAAGCAACTGGTATGGTGAATCATGGGACCACATCACGTGTTGGCATTCCTGGTACACATGTGACATTGTGGATTGAGGAATGTTAAATGTCCGCACAACTTCGGTAATGGAATGCCCATCTGTCTGGAACCCACTACCGTGCCTAGTTTGAACTCTGGTGCCTAATTTGAATTTGTGTCTCTTTGCCATGAGCTCGCTGGCTGGATGTTCAACCGCACTCACGAAAACTTGGCATTCCCAAGCTGTCCCCTGAGGTAACATCACTTCTTCATCAATTTACATACTACTATCTCATCGCTGTTGGCATGTCAGTGCATATAGAACCATTTGCATGCCTAAATGATGGAATGATGAAGTGGTGGAGAATCTTAAGCATATTGTTCTATAAAGATGTTTTTTTAATCCTCTCAGAACCCTTTTTGGTGCCATATAGAACCATATACTGCACATGCTCCGATCCAAAACCTCACCAACTCTTCCAACTGCTTGAATAGCTTTCACACTCTTCTCTGAGGCAGACTTCACTCGCGAAGGATGCTACCAACACAACGGCACGAGTCCGAATGGAAAGCACCCACAACAGGACGACCTTATATAGTCAGCCAGGTACACCGATAACGCCCATCCTTGCTTATGTCACATGCGCAGCCAAGCATGAAACTGGAATCAGTGGCACGTCTCTCAATATCAAACCTACCCACCAAGTTTCCTTCCTATTGGTTGATTCCTTCTGGGTACGATGAGTATGTAATACGTATGCACAGCTCTGGAAATTGATAAGACACCACTCCGGTTTCTTCTTAAATCAGCATCTCCACATGTACAGCCGGTTCTTAGTGAGGAACCAAAGGTTGGGTTCTAGCTTTACTGGCAGATACAGTGAGCGTCTGGTTCATAAGAACAAGGTCCAGCAGCAAACACACAGGACAACACAGCTACAGACTGGCAGAGGGCCAAACCCACTCTCTACTGACCGTGATGAGCGCCACCTCGTTCCAATGTCCCTTAACCACCGTAAGATGACCTCAGGTGACCTACAGAGAGACTGGCGAGCGGTGGCTGGGGTGAAACGCACAGCGAGCATGGTTCTATAAACAGGCTTCTGGAGGTCATTAGTGATTTTCTACATAAACAGATCTAATACAATATCTGATCTGGAGTTTGGGAGACATGGTTCCAGTAGTGCAGAGAATCAAACAGAACTGAGGGATTCTGGTCCAACACAAACCCAGAAACTGTACACCTAGAGACACTGATCATTTGGAGGTGGTCTCTTATATTGGTCCAGAGCTGTATAATATTTCATAATCAGCCAAATTAGTGTAACCAAATTCATTGTTCATAACCCAAGCACTATTTCCTGTCTAGCCTCAATGCTCCACACAGTTGCACGGTTTGCATGTTTGTGAAGTCTATGCATTGGCTATTTATAGAGCTCTCATTAGTGAATACAGCCGATTCAGCACACTAGCTAAATGAACACTGCACGATATTTAATCATGTCTGATTTACTACAATTGATTACAGGTGCCCCAGGTGCAATCACAGCACAAGCGCACATTTCTAAACAGCTCTAGAGAGAAAGGGAAGCGTACCAACAGCGTTCCAGGAAATTTGAGTGCAGCGGTGGGGAATGATCATGTAATAAAATGTTCCACGGGTCTGTAAATTCGCAATGCAGTTCTGCAAGCCAAACCGAAAGCGGAATCAGAGACGAGCTGCAATAGTACAGCATAATCAACTGAGTGTTTAAAGGGTTTCATAGATACTACGCTGGCAAAGCAGACGGCAATCAGAAGGTGTGAAAAGGAAAGGGCTGATGGGGAGTGTTTCACCCACTCTCAACCTCAGAATGGTTTCGAAACCTTCTCGTTTAGGCCACACGTGCCCTTTGCATCATTGATACACTAATAACTTAAGCCTAAATGTTTAGTGTCCTTGTTCATATGTCAAACAACGCCCCCTCTGATTGTTTCATGGCATTGCATTGCTTTTCCTGCTCTACCCTGGCTCCACCCACTCCCACAACTGATGCTAATATGTGCTCATTTGGACTTCCATTAAGACCCCTTTGTTTGCCCTGCCTGTCATGAGTCTAAGCCGTGTTTACCTCCTGTTCTTGTTCTCTGTGTTTTGTAGGGTTTGTGTTCTTCCTGAGTTCTGACCCTTGTTTTGTTCCTGGCTGTTGTCTCTCTCTTTATGGACATGTCTTTGTTGATACCAACCTGTGTTTTGACCCCTATTCCTGGACAAACTTAAATAAAGCCACTATGCGTTTGCAACCTGCCTCAACTACCCCGTTACAACAGTCATTAAGTGAAAGCTATTGATTTTTCAGGATTGGGGAAAAAACCAACACACCAAAATACACCAATATAATGCAAATGATCTGTATTGACTGAGTGCCCGCTCTTTATCTTCATTACAGCTTCCTTTCTTTCCAGGAGACCCTCTTTCAGTTTCTCAAAGAGCCTCCAGCATTCAGTCTTACCCTGGTGTTCACACTAGCAAGCAACAATTTAGCTTTATTGGCCAGTTAGCATGCTGGCTAACCTAGCAAACTATCGGCCGACTTAGCTGTACAGAGACATCAACGGTATCCTCTGCTATCTTCCACACGTCATCTTTCTCCAAACGTATACGTACAAAGACACGTCATATATACCAGGGAAAGAAGAAACAGTGGTTATGAGCTTCTCATCCATGTTCACCACCACACTGCTGAGAATTGGAATGCTGGTAGCAAGAGTAGCGCATGATGTTCTCCTCTCTCTCAAAGACCTGTAAAATTCTTAGTAGTGTCTCTCAGTATGGTGTGTATGTATGTGTATATATATATATATATAGATAGATAGATAGATAGATAGATAGATAGATAGATAGGTAGATGTCAAGTCAAGTAGTTTTTGTCATTTCAACCATATACAGTGGTGTACAGTACACAGTGAAATGAACCAACGTTCCTCCAGGACCAAGGTGCTACATAGAACAATAAATACACAAGACAATTATAATATACGAAACAGCTAACAATAAAAACAGGGAGGGGACAGTGCAGATAGCCCACCGGTAGTGGGAGCAGTAAAGTGCAGTTATGTCCATTTTCCATAGGTGAACATGGTTTTTAGCAGCAGTTATAACCATATGTTGGTATAAATGTAAACATTGTAATCTGGTTGTTAAGGAGCCTCATGGCTTGGGAAAAGAAGCTGTCTGGACAGTCTGGATGTGAGGGTCCGGAGGGTATATACATACATATACTCATCAAAAGAATAAAAAAATAAAAGAATCCAACAGGAATTAATTACTTAGTATATTAGTATATGCAGAAGCTGGAGAGCATGCTTCTGAAGCATCATCAAATGATTCCCACTGGTCAATTAAACCAGCCTGGAACAGTCATTAACGTCCACCATTTTTAAAAACAGCAGCAAAATTAATGGATGAATTTAAAATGGGTTGATGTGAAGTGGTTCATTATAGAGACACTTACTGACTCAGGTTTCTTTTCAGTGGTGGTAATGGGAACCAGTGGTCACCATGTCTACAATACAAATATAGTCATTTTAATTATTACCCCAACCCCCAGCAATATATCGTCGCTGTCCAAAGAAAAACAAGTATCTCCAAAATGGCAACTTTACAGGAGAGGCCAAAAACCAAATTGATTTTAATGTAAGTCAATGGAACCAGACATCCTTCCGAGCACTTCTGGGCCATTTCAGTTGGTGTGTTCACCATGCAAATCTCACAGTGTGTAAATGACAACAGCTGTTTTCAAATGATGCATAAAAGTCAAAATGGACAAAAATGGAGATACATGTTTTTCATTGGACAGCGACGATATGGGATCGTAATGATGGGAAAGTAGAGGAAGATCTGAGGACGTATTGTTTCTTCAGGGTCTTTGGATCTAAATGTACCTTTTTGCCATGATTGGATCTCAAAAGCATGTGTTAGACCAATCTGAAAGTTATTGTAAAACTATATCTCAGACCCCAGGCAGCGTATTCATAACCATTTCTGAGAACTATCTGAGAGAGAACATTTAGAGGCTTTAACCTTTGGAGATGTCTGGTTTCCATCATCATCACTCTGAACAATTCTCATGGCGTTTCTCAAGAACAGCAAATCAGACCACTCTGCTTGACTTTGATAATAACTGAATTATGCAGAACTCTTGAAAACCAATTTCTACTATTGTATAGGAGAGTATTGCACCTCCATGTGAAGGTCATACCTTCCCAGTGTTTGGCAGATTTTCCACTATATTTCTGATTATTCCAGCCCCATTTTCCATTTCAGAAACAACAAACTGGAATCAAATCAGAATTAAAAAATATAATAATAATAATAATAATAATATCCCTCATATGCACAGCTCAATCACTGTTATCTCCTCAGTGTTCTATAAATATTGGAGATTTTTATTTCAATTATGGAAATGAAAGCTGGCCTTATGCAGACTGATAGCACATGACACGGTTGATAAAACTGGGGTAATCCTCCATTTTAATAGTCAGGCCACCCTCTTCTTTTTTGAAAATTAATGATTTATAGTTTCTAAGAGAGAAGGTCAACTTACTGAACATGCAGACTGTAGCCTAAGGACCAAGGGCACCGCTCTGGTTTAAATACCCATGAAGAGGTCATTCCTGTTATCCTTCTAAAGCCTATGAACTTGCTGTGTTGGCACCTCACCAAGCTGTGCCTGGACCCTGAATAACAATGACTTAGTTGGTTTACTTTTGTGTTTTGGGTCATTGTCTTGTTGCCAACATCACCCATCACCCAACGTCTCTTCAGGTTGAGATCATGGACTGCTGCCTTTAAATTTGCCTATATAATGTTGAATTCATTCAGTCTTTGAATTCACTGGTCCTTCAATGATCACACCACATTCAGGTCCGGAAGCATCAAAACAGTCCCAAACCATCATGCTCCCTCCACAGTTGGGTGTGCGGCATCCTTTTTCTTCCAATTATAGCACTGTGCATGTATGCTAAAGAGTTAAACTTGGTCCCATGTGTCCATAGAACATTTTCCCAGAAGAATTGGTGGACCACATACATGTAGTTTCGGGCAAACTTGGCATGGGCTGCAACTTTTCCCTTTGGACAGCAGTGCCCCTTTCATAGTGTCCTTCCGTGAATGTTCTTTTTAGTGCGTTTCTAATTGTAGACACATGCTCCAAGTTTCTTCTGTAGGTCTTCTGGTGAGAACTCACCTCTTTTAGGATTGACCGTTGTGCTCTTGGAGGAATCCGAGCAGGATGCCCACTCCTACAGAGAGTAGCAACAGCCCTGAACCATGGACTGACATGCACTCAAGCCTTTAGCTATGCTTTGCAGCCTTTTCCAGATTCACTTCTTCTGCGGTCTTCTGAAAGTTGTTTGCACCTAGCCATGGTTCCTATGAACCTTTCTGGAGAAAAACATATTTGTCAAGTAGGTTTTGTGTGCTGCCCTTATTTATGGGACAAAGTGCCTGTGAAACCCACATATCCAATCTCATCTCCTTAACTGAAGCACCTTTTTCCAATTAGCACTTGAAGAAGACACTAACACAGAGGCTAACCTCCTACTTCTAGCTGTACTGTGAATGTTTCCCGATGTTGCTCCATAAAAACATGAAAAGTACTACTTTTTTATTAATTCTCTTATTGGTTATTAGATTATCGTATGACTTAAGCTGCTCTAAAGCATCTTTACAAACATTTCATAAAGAAGTCCTCTATTATTTTGCATAGGTTAATTATTACAAATTAAATTAAATAAATTGGAAAAGTTAAAGTGATTTCCATTTGTAAATATCAATATGTAAAATCTTTATCTACCTCATGTTCATCTACCTCAGGTCTTGCCTACCTTATGTTTTGCCTACCTCATTTTTTGTCTACCTCGTGTTTGTCTGCCTCATGTTTATCTACCTCATGTTTATCTACCTCATTTTTGTCTACCTTGTGTTTGTCTGCCTCATGTTTATCTACCTCATGTTTATCTACCTTAGGTTTTGTCTCTGTCATGTTTATCTACCTCATGTTCATCTCCCTCTTGTTTATCTACCTCATTTTTGTCTACCTCGTGTTTGTCTGCCTCTTGTTTATCTACCTCATGTTTATCTACCTTAGGTTTTGTCTATGTCATGTTTATCTACCTCATGTTCCTCTCCCTCCTCTCCTCACAATATATATTCCCCCCCCCCCCCCCCGATGTCCACATTTAATGTTTGAGTGGGTTTATGAAATGATTACATGATGGTTTTCATCCCCTCTTTATCTCTTTGGATTAAATAGGATTGATTTATGGAAATTAGCTCTGATCTGATTGGCTGCTTTCATTAAAAAAACAATTCTTATATGTGACCTGTGGAAAAGTTGACACATTTTGTATGTAATGTTTGAAAAATTCAAAAATAAACAGTAACTTCCCTTTAGTGTAAGTCCAATGAAAGGGTTGAGGCAGGTTGCAAATGCATTGTGGCTTTATTAAGGGCTGCCCAAAAACATTCAGTAAATTTTTTTTTTTTTAATTGGAAAGTACAACTACTCTTTCCCATCAGCTCCTGCTATCATCTATCTGCATATTATTATTATTTACCCTCTGCAAGTCGTTTTCCTGTCTGATCTGCCTTCCACTGTGTGTACCTTTTAAGTGTAATGGCTGTAAGTACAAGTTAGCCTTACTAAAGTGATCTTTGGGGAATTGTTGGATTGTAGAAATCCACCTGCTCTCTAAAGTGATCTTTGGGAGTTGTTGGATTGCAGAAAGCCACCTGCTCTCTAAAGTGATCTTGGGAAATGTTGGATTGTAGAAATCCACCTGCTCTCTAAAGTGATCTTGGGAAATGTTGGATTGTAGAAATCCACCTGCTCTCTAAAGTGATCTTTGGGAAATGTTGGATTGTAGAAATCCACCTGCTCTGTAAAGTGATCTTTGGAAGTTGTTGGATTGCAGAAAGCCACTTGCTCTCTAAAGTGATCTTTGGGAGTTACTGGATTCTAGGAATCCACCTGCTCTCTAAAGTGATCTTTGGGAGTTATTGGACAGTAGAACTCTACCTGCTCTCTAAAGTGGTCTTGGGAAATGTTGGTTTGCAGAAATCCACCTGCTCTCTAAAGTGATCTTTGGGAGTTGTTGGATTGTAGAACTCCACCTGCTCTCTGAAGTGATCTTTGGGAGTTATTGGACAGTAGAACTCTACCTGCTCTCTAAAGTGATCTTTGGGAGTTATTGGACAGTAGAACTCTACCTGCTCTCTAAAGTGATCTTTGGGAGTTGTTGTATTGTAGGAATCCACCTGCTCTTTAAAGTGATCTTTGGGAGTTATTGGGTTGGTGAAATCTACCTGCTCTCTAAAGTGATCTTTGGGAGTTACTGGAGTGTAGAAATCCACCTGCGCTCTAAAGTGATCTTTTCAATGTGTGACAGCATGGATGTGCTCATCTACACTATATGGCCAAAGGCTAGGTGTGTAAAATAAGAAACTCTGAAAGTCACAAAATATTGGTAAATATACTCAAATATTGGAGTCACAACTACTTCATTGCCATTGAAGAGCTATTTAGTGAAGGCCAGCCAGTGCTGGATAATGAGCCAACATGGGAACGCTGGTGTTCAACCTTGAGTGTAACTTTATATGACATCACCAAAACAATTTAGCTACACAGCACAGCTTAGCTTCTATATACAGCTCTGGAGATAAATGAGACCACCTCAGAATGACCAGTTTCTATAGTTTTACAGTTGATGGGCATATTCTATACACTACTGCAAACATGTCTCCCAAATTCCAGATCATATATTATATATTAGATCTGTTTATTTAGAAAATGACGGATGGTCAAAATAACCTAATGGTTTTAACCCTCCTCGCTGTGCATTTCACCCCAGCTGCCGCTCACCGTTCATTCTGTAGGTCACTTGAGGTCATCTTACTGTAGGCATGTGATGTTTGAAAGAGGTGGTGCTCATCATGGTCAGTAGAGAGTGGTTCTGGGCCTCTGCCAGTCTGTAGCTGTGTTGTCCTGTGTGTTTGCTGTGGGACCTTGTTCCCAAGAACTGTTACTGGAATGTTCAGGATGGAAGGAACCTGACGCTCACTGAACCCACCAGTAAAGCTAGACCTGCATGTTCTTTTTCCCACTAAGAACTTTCTCTTCAGCTCTTTAGGCATGGCGTGAAGGAGTCCCTCTTCAAAACTTCTACTTTACATGTGGAGATGCTGGTTTAAGAGAAACGGGAGTGGTCATTTATTTTTTTCCAGAGCTGTATAGAGTGAATGGTAGATTTTGAATGTAGATAATGCCTGTTTAGATGTCTCCTTTAGCCTTTATAGCCTTTAGCGATGCATATCCATAATAAATTGTGGGGCTTCACACACTCACATACTGTGGTGCTCTACTTTGACAGTCTGCAAAGACGGATGAAGTAAAAAAATCAAATTTCATGCAATAATTCAGGCATGCCAGCGTTTCCTGTTCTGATTCATTTGATCCAACATGATAATCAAAAGAAACCTCCAGACTGTTCCGAGCTGTGGCTGTGGCTCCCCTAGGCCTGTTCTAAATCACGACACATGAACATCTACACCACAGGAGAAGAAACGTGTCTGAATCCAGATTTATGAGCTCCTTTCAATTTTCCGTCATTAAAGACGCCAACAATAACAAACATCTGCGCTCTGAACATGTGGCTGAGCCCCGGACCCCCGCCGATACAGGACCATTACTCTAAATCTATTTTAGCTCAGGCAGTACAGTTGAACTTTTGTTGAATCTCGTCCTCCAAAGCCTTCCCCCCTCAAAGGGCAGCAGGCAATTTCTGAGGCATGAAATATTGAAGACCTCATCGCTGCTTTATGTCCCTGCTCGTCGCCTTGTGGGCCCGGGCTGTACAGATCCAGAGCCTCACCGCTGGCTGAGCTGTTTGTTTTCACTCTGGGCCAAGACCAAGCTGATACAGAATGATTTGGACGGCTGCACTTTCCACAAAGCGCGATGGCCTTCGGGGGCCTGAAGGAGCATGTTTTTTTCCCGCCACACTGTAATTGGGTGTCTCTTCTCTGATTGCTTTAACAGATGGAGGTAATTATGTCCCCTGTGAAATGAGAGGAAAAAAAATGTTGCTCAGTTCGCCCTCTATATGAATCATGCCAAGCACACGAGGCATTGTTTAACATAATGAACATCATTACAAACCATACATTACCATTATTACCGTTTAATAACGTTTTCTATCAGATCTTTATTTTAGACAACAATAACAACAACAACACCATAATAATAATAATAATAATAATAATAATAATAATAATAATGCTATTATTATTGGGTATAGCTGTATGAATTCTAGTAGTATTAGTAGTACTAGTAATAGAAAAAGTAAAAGTACTGTTGGTAGTCATACTAGCATTATTAGCAGTAGTAGCAGTGGCACTAGTAGCGGCAGTACTAGTAGTATGGGAGCAGCAGTAGTAGTCGTAGTTTAGTAATAGACGTATAAGTAATATAAATTTTAGTAATGTCAGAAGTAGTCATGTAGTAGTAATAACAGTAGTAGCAGTTTTCATATAGTAGGAACAGCAACAGTAGAAGCAGGTAGTATGACAGTAGTAGTACTGGCAGTAGTAATAGTAGTAGTAGTAGGTATAGTAGGAGTAATAGTAATAATAGCAGTAATACCAGTAATACTACGAGCGGTAATAGTATCATTAGCATTTTAATAGTAAGGGTAATAGAAGAAGTAGAAGAAGTTGTAGTAACCATATTAATAAACGTGGGAAATGAGTAGCAAAAGCAGTAAAAATAGTAGTATTGCTAGTAGTAATAGTATCAGTAATATCTGTAGCAGTAGAGGTAGCATTGGTAGCAGCAGTACTAGTAGTACTAGAGACATAGTATAAGTAGTTGTACATTTATAAGGATGATTACTACTAACAGTATTATCAACAGTCGTAATTTGAGCAGTAGAAGCAGCAATATAGTAGTAATAATAAAAATAATAATAATAATAATAACTTATTATTATTATTTATTGTTGTTGTGTTATTATTATTGTCATTATTATTATCTATTATTGTTATTATTATTGTTATTAGTAGTAGTAGTAGTATTGTTGTTGTTGTTATTATTATAATTATTTGGAAAGTAGAAGTAGTACCAGTTATAGTAGTAGTAGTAGTAGTAGTAGTACTATTAGTAGGAATATTAGTTCTATTAGTAGGTTCAGTAGTAGTAGTAGTAACAGTACTACTAGTAGTCTCGTAGTAACAGTGGAAGCAGCATTTAAATAGCTGTCACAATAATAGTATCAGCAGCAGTATCAGTATTATTAGAAGTTGGATAGTAGCATTTACAGTACAAGTTGTAGAACAGGAAGTATTAATAGCATCAGTAATATCTGTAGTAGTAGAAGTAGTACTAGTAGTACTAGAGCAACAGTAGTAGTAGTAAACGTAATAGTAGAACTAGAACGATTATGAATACAAGTAGTGGAGGCAGCTTCAGTACTATTAGAAGTAGTAGTGCTACTAGTATAATCAGAAATACTCATGTTGTAGTCATAGCAACACTAGAAGTAGCAGTAGTAGTAGCTGTATTATATATGTGAGATAGCAGTAACAGTAAAATAGCAGTACTAGTGACTTGTGGTAACAGTAGTAGAACTGGTGGTAGTAATAGTATCTGTGAAATCTTTTAATAGGAGAATTAGTAATTAGCACGTCAGGCAGGATCCTTTGTGAAAGCTCACTTCTGCCTCTGGGTTGGGTTGCCAGGTACCATGGCATACATAAACTGAGAAAGACCCATTCAACCTATCCCATGCCATATCCATCATCTAGAATCCTGTTGTGGATGAGAATTGGTGAGATGTCCTAGGTCCAGCACACGGAGGCAGAACACAAAAGCCTGATAACTCCACTTTTATAGAAATGATATAAATCGATACTTTAAGCCAATGGTACCATAGAGCGCTACAAAGCACCCGAAAGACTGGAAAGCGGAAGGTGATTCAACAGTATGAGAGCTTTGCATTGATGCCTGGATGTAAGAGAGTAGCTGAAGAGAAGTGGGTGATAATTCATGGTAAAGGAACCTCTAGGGTTAGGGTTAGGGTTAGGGGTTTAGGGTTAGGGTTAGGGTTAGGGTTAGGGACTTCTCTGTAACAGCACTACATCATACACCAACCGCTCTGGGTCTTTAGCTAGCTATAAGAAGACGCTAGTTTGGTTTTCCAGGGATGGACTTCCTGGCAGGCTCTGCATAGAGACCGAAAAAGACGTAGTTATAGGAAAAGAGAGAGTGCCTGAGAAAAAGACTGGACAAAGTGAATCCCTGGTTTTGACTTGTTGATGGGAGCTAAACGAGACCAAAACAGACGTGGGACAGTCTCATCACGGCTAATGGGAAAACAATGCAAATCCGACCGCAGAGTGTTCATCCCTGCCAGTGTTATTAATGAAAGACTGGGATGGAGGCTGTAATCTGATCAGTGTCATCCCTGTCTCACAGAGTCATCTAACCTCGGTCCCCCTTCAGGCTGCATGCGAAGAAATAAATGCATCACCCTCCAAAGGGTTTGGTCAGTCTTTGTCAATCTCAGAGCCCAGTTTGGGCGGGATCAGGTTTACATGGGGAGGGAGAGTAATGTAATTGTACTACAGGATGTCGGTAGAATTCAGGGTAAGAAATCTTGGCATAAATGGCAGATGTAGGCATGGCTACTCGATTTACGTACTGCCGTCACCTATAAAAAATGTGCGGCCACAACCAAAACTATCCAGCCTACAGTGACCTGTAGGCAATGTCCTGTGGTCAGTGTCCTGTGGTCAGCATTCTGTGGTCAGGATACTGTAGGTAGCACCCTGTGGGCAGCGTCCTGTGTTCAGCATTCTGTGGTCAGGGTCCTTTAGACAGCATCCTGTGGTCAGCGTCCTGTAGGCAGCACCCTGTGAGGTTCCTTGTGCAGTTCTGTGGTTCAGGGTCCTGTGGGTCAGTTGCATTCTGTGGTCAGGGATAAGTGGTAGGATAGGCCAACCCTGTGGGGGGGCAGGGCGGGATCGCTGTGTTCGAGTTGGCTATTCTTGGTTGCGTCAAGGGTCCTGTTAAGGGGGGGGGACGAAATTGTTTTCTAACATGGGGTGTCAGCGGTTCCCCCTGATAGCGGTTCTATAGCATTCTAGTTGGGGCCATGCGCGTCCTATTGTTCCCGAGCATTTGTGGGTCTAGGGTTTCCTGCGTTGGGTTCAGGCAATCGCTGTTTGTCCGCAATTTGTTTGGTCAGTGGTTTCGTTTGGTGGGTTCCAAGCGTCCTGTTAGGCAGGCACCACCTAGTGGGTCACCGTTTTTTCGCTAGTGTGCAAGGGGCAAATCCAGTGGTCAGAGGTCGCTTTAGGAACTAGTGTTCTAGTGGGCCAGCGTTTGTCCGGATGTAGGCAGGGCACCCTAGTGGTGCATCACCGTTTTCTGTGGTTCAGCAAAATCTGTGAGTCAAGAGATGGGTCCTTTAGGGGGGGGGACAGTGTTCTAGTGTTGGGCAGCGCGTCCTGTATGGTGCAATCGGCGTCGCTAGTGGGCCCATGGCGTTTCTGTTTTGGATCAAGGGGCATTATCGTTTTTCTTGGTGTTGCAAGCATTTCTTGTGGTTCAGAAGGTCTCCTTTTAGGGGGGGGACAGGCGTCTGTTGGTTCCAGACAGGTATCTCTCTTAGACAAGCCATGTTCCTGTGCGGGTCAGCGTTTGTTTAGTCCTGTAGGGCAGCATCGCTGTGGGGGCAGCATGCCTGTGTTTCAGTCGAATCTTCAGTGGTCAGTAGAGAGGGTCCTTTTAGAGGGGACAGTCGGTCCTAGTGTGGTCCAGCGTTCCTGTAGGCAGTCGAGAACTGCCTGTGAGCGGAGCAGGGGGTCGCATCCTGTTGTCAGGCATTCTGTTGGTGGGGGGGGGGTGGGGTCTAGGGTCCTTGTTGTGGTCAAGGTTCCTTGGTAGGGGGCAGCATTTTCCTCTAGTGGGCCCAGGACGGGCCTAGTGCTTCAAGCATTCTGTGGTCAGGGGTTTCCTTTAGGACAGCTCCAACTCCTGTGTGTGGTCCAGGCGTCCTGTATGAGGTAGGGGAAAACACCCGTGGAGCTGGTCATTGTCCTGTGTTCAGCCTAATCTTGTGGTTCAGGGTCCTTTAGAGCAGGTGTCCTGGAGTGGGTCAGCGTTTTCCCTGCAGTCCCGCATCCCACAAAAAAGTTAGGAGAGATGGCTAAAAACAAATGGCTGATAAACCCCAAGCTGTTAAATAAAGAAATAATTAAATAAAAAGGAAACATTCAAGCTCAAAAAAAAAATAAAGCAGCTTAACGCTACATGTCTGGGCATAAGGATCATTATATGGGGGCTTCATAAGGGCCTTACCGCTACCACAGAATGGGAATAGAGCTATAGGACCTGAAGTCGAGTTGTGGTTCTGTGCAGAAGGTTACCGTACTCTAACTCACCTTGTTTCTTCTTCTGGATTTGAAAGGTCTGGATGGTTTCAAAAAAACAGGTCTGAGGGATTCCCAAAGACCTTGGGAGGAACTTGACGGACGCTGAAGGTATCATGTTGGCCATTGCACATGGAGGGGGACAAAAGCTTAAAAATGGCCTCCTCGGTGAGTGCATCTTCCAGAAACGTCATTTTTCCAAGAGGGACATGGCGGAGATATGCTTACACCAAGGACTATTGGCACTACAGAATTAAGTAATAAAAACATGAGGTTCGTTTGTTGTGGGGTCTCCTTTTAGGGTTTTTACTTGACTCGATATAAGAAAAAACATTCTGAAAGTGTCAATAGCATAGCGCTTGCATTTGGCTGCGCGCATTCTTCATGTCTTCAGTCAACCAAGTGGCATGGTATGGTCAAAACAAGCTTGGAGAGCGCTCAAAACAGGGAGGCCGTGTGGGTGATGTAAAAAAAAAGTTTCAAATTACACTTAGGGCAAGCTGTTAGACCGAACCCGCAAAAGGAAGCTAAAAAACCATTACGCGATTCTCTCATAAAAGCTAATTGCATTTTTTTGGGGTCCATTCATCCTAAAAAAAAGCCATGTTTAGCTCCACAGCACCCCCCCTCATGACTTGTGGGCCTATAAAGGAAGGCCTAAAACCTAACTATTTTAAAAAAACAACTAACTTAGGCATTTTTTATACAGGGGGACAAAGGGCCAATCCAGAGCAAAAGTGGCAATTTATTTAAAAATTCAAGTCTTAAATAAGGGAAACAGTGGACAGAAGTCTGTATTAATGTACTTGGAGGATTTTACAACAGGGGAGGATTGGAAACAAATGGGGCCTTAGGTAAAAATTTGAAAAAAAAACGATGAAAACGTAATATGTGACATTAACGGGGCGTAAAATAAATAAGGGATAAATTGAGCCCACCTTTAATGATTAAAAAAGCGGAACGTTAAAAAAACTCTTTCAATTTAAATGGGGGATTCAATTAAGGCTTACAGGATTATAGGCTAAAGATGTGAGCGAACAAGTTAATTAGTTGAGAGTACTCGCCATAGTAGTTATGAATAGATTCCATCAAAGAGCATTCTGGCGGATTACTGAGATATCAGTGCTATTCAGCTTGCTCCAAAAAAAAAATCTGTGTGCTTGGAAAAAAAAAAGAAGGCCCATTGTGGGGTTAAAAAAAAATAAAGGTCATGGCTTTTTATTTGGGGCTATTCCTGCCTAAGCTTGAGGAAATTGTTGAGTATGTGCGGCTCGAGGCTGATTTGGCGCTGCATTCATTGGGGAACTCATGCTGGGAATTCTCTGAACCCGGGGTTTGATTAGGGAAAGGCTGCCTCGTGCAAGTTGTGGAAGTACAAACCACAGCCACCTGTCTAAGGGGAGACCGGTTATCTTTTTCCTTGTGGTATTGATTTAAAAATGACTGGCGACCACGCTTGTCAACGCCCAGCTTATCCAACTGTGCCAACACAACACAAAACTCTACAAGGGCTGGCTAGAAATATGCATTTCATTTCTTCAGGCCTTGCTAGCATGATTCTCAGTTATTAGTTTTACCAGCGACAATGGCCTTGACGTAAGACCACCACAAACAGGGGGGGGGTGAATCAGGGGCCACACAGTTGTGTCTTTCCCTTGCCCGTGTCAGGTGGGTGGGGCTGCCAACAAAGCGGATGGTGGACACGGCTCTATAAAATCTCCTTTTGTCGGTTTGTGAACGTGACAGGGAAAAACCCGTTATAGATCATGGGAGAGGGAAGAGGTAGGTTACAGGTGCAGGAAACAGTTCATCTGAATCCATGTGGGGGAAAAAAAAATGGCCTCCAGTAGTGCAGGGGTGTTATTGTTATTGACTGGGCTAGGAACCAAAGCAAGTGAGTTTTGGGGGCCATTTTTTGCATTGTCCACAAATGACCATATTTTGGTAATGTGTAAGGAGGCTGAATACTGCAGGTGTATGGGAGCAATAAGGCGTTACATGTTAAAACAGATGCACCCTGTTAGGGGTATACTGTTTAGACTGACCAAGGGAGAAATGGCTCAATGTACGGATTTAACGGCATGCGCAGTTTAGGAGTGGCTCACAACCCCATGGTTTGTAAGGAGGCACAGGAAATGGGAGTATTTAAGGAAGTCTTAGATGTTTCCCATAGAAGATAGGGCAGAGAAAAAAAAGAAGGGGAAAAATGGGAAATTTTTAAAAGGAAGGGTACTATTTACCGTCCCACAGGAGTGAGGGCAGAAAAAATTGGGATGATTTTAAAGAGGTCTAGTACGCCCACATTAGGAGAGGCAAAGAAAATGGGGAGGATTTGCAGAATCTAATACGCCCAATAGAGAGGGCCAAAAAAGACCAAAAATTGAGATTTAAAGAGACGGCCTTATTACGCCCCCATTTTAGGGGAGAAGGAAAAGGACAAAAGCAAAGAGGGGGAGAAATTGAAGAGGTCTTATTTTTACCCCCCCATATTTTAGAAAGGATGAAGAAATTTGGGATGAATGGAAGTCTTTATAAGTCTAAAACGTCTATTAACCCCCTTATTAGAGAATAAGACAGGAAAATAGGATGACATTTAAGAGGGAGTGCTTTAACGGTCCCGACATATAGGACAAGGCAGGGGAAAAATGGGAAAATGGAGATTTAAGAGTCTATATGTCCCATAGAGAGGCAGAAATGGAAATTTAAGAGTCTATACATTCCATAGAGAGGCAGAAATGGAGATTTAAGAGTCTATACGTCCCACAGAGAGGCAGAAATGGAGATTTAAAAATCTATACGTGCCATAGAGAGGCAGGAATGGATATTTAAGCGTCTATACACCCCATAGAGAGGCAGGAATGGAGATTTAAGAGTCTATACGCCCCATAGAGAGGCAGAAATGGAGATTTAAGAGTCTATACGTCCCATAGAGAGGCAGAAATGGAGATTTAAGAGTCTATACGTCCCATAGAGAGGCAGAAATGGAGATTTAAGAGTCTATACGTCCCATAGAGAGGCAGAAATGGAGATTTAAGAGTCTATACGCCCCATAGAGAGGCAGGAATTGAGATTTAAGAGTCTATATGTCCCATAGAGAGGCAGAAATGGAGAGATCTCACCCGGAATGGACGACTTTCGAGTCCTTTAACAGTTCATGTTTCCTGGATGTGGCCTTGTAGAGGAAAATGGTGATCCTTAGGGGATGGAATGCTGACTTTGATGTCCCGGAGAGTACTTTAAGTTTGCTTATTTGACTTAAGAAGCTGAAGTGTCCTTCCAAGCTGTATTAATTCCATCCCATAAATACAAGGGGCTAAGACAATCAACAAGTGCCAGCAGAGCAAGGGGAAACAAATACAACACAAGAAACCCTTCTGCAAAGAAACAAACTGAAATGCATTAAATGTTCCAAAAGTTCCAAAAGATGTTCTCCCATTCATCATTTAATTATCTAATTATCTACCACTTTTGTGAGTATTAGAATAATTAAGTTCCTCAAACAAGGGCTATGATTCACCAGGGCCATGAAGCTAGCTTAAGCTCCCCTCCATGCTGTCAATGGCATCCCTTTTTTTGGCTTGTAAACTGTATGCTATAATCGCTACTGCCACCCTATGGCCGGCATCAAAACAGCAACTCAAAAATTATGGGCTAAACTGTCACAGTACGGTCATACGGGTCTACAAGCAGTGGCTAAAATCCCAGTCTACAGGAAACTCTCCTTGGAACTCTTTTTGGAAAAGTTTCATTCCCAGTCTAGCGATGTGCTCACCCAGCTCAGAAAATCTGTGGAAGACTGTGACACAAGATGAAAGTTAGCTTCTAATTTTCCAGTTTCTTGTTAATCGTTAATTTTCCTGATCCACCTTAAATGGGGTGTTTCAACAGGTGATCAGGTGGCAGAATATAACTGATAAATAATTTAAGGTGGAACAGAAATGTTTCTAATAAAGTGGCCAGTGAGTGGAAGTACAAGGTAGGTGTTTCTAATAAAGTGGCCACTGAATGGAAGTATAAGGTTGGTGTTTCTAATGAAGTGGCCAGTGAGTGGAAGCACAGAGTTGGTGTTTCTAATAAAGTGGCCAGTGAGTGGAAGTACAAGGTAGGTGTTTCTAATAAAGTGGCCAGTAAGTGGAAGTACAAGGTAGGTGTTTCTAATAAAGTGGCCAGTGAGTGGAAGTACAAGGTAGGTGTTTCTAATAAAGTGGCCAGTGAATGAAAGTACCAGGTTGGTGTTTCTAATAAAGTGGCCAGTAAGTGGAAGTACAAGGTAGTTGTTTCTAATAAAGTGGCCAGTGAGGGGAAGCACAAGGCAGGTGTTTCTAATAAAGTGGCCAGTGAGTGAAAGTACAAGGTAGGTGTTTCTAATAAAGTGGCCACTGAATGGAAGTACAAGGTAGGTGTTTCTAATAAAGTGGCCACTGAATGGAAGTATAAGGTCGGTGTTTCTAATGAAGTGGCCAGTGAGTGGAAGCACAAGGTAGGTGTTTGTAATAAAGTGGCCACTAAATGGAAGCACAAGGTAGGTGTTTCTAATAAAGTGGCCACTGAATGGAAGTACAAGGTACGTGTGAGAGAGGAGAGAAGGACTCTTGAAACACTCCATTGGACCATGGCTTCCAGACCTGCTCGGCTATTTTCAGTCGTTCCTGGCGTGTGAGTAATAACGGTACTGTTGTTTGGTCAGCGTTTTTCCATAGGGCACCATGCAGCATGCATCCTTTATTCTGCTGAAGCAGTGATCTTCCCTTTTTAGTCTTTTGGAAAGTTAGAAGATTAATTGCAGTCGTTTCTAACACAATGGAAATGAAAGTATCATGAAGCACAAGTGCATACCAGAGGTGTTTCTAAGTCCACTCAGGTAAGTTTGAATTGAGCCTTTACTTTTCAGTTCAGTCTCGTAGCAGCAGGCATTTCTATGTGCACAAGTAAATCCTTCTGAAAGCCCTTCTTACACACCTTCAAATAACAAAACCTTCATTACAGACAACCCTTCAGGAAAGAACCTCAGCCCTGCAAGCTGAATGTGGTATTCATAGCATTCGATAGCTAGCACAACAGCTAACCTCAGCTTGAAGTCTTAGTAAGTTTTAAAGGAATTGAATCAGTATCTGAGCTCGACTGTACCTTCTATTGTGCTAGCTAATATACTCCCGGCTGAGGACTGGACGGGAAGAGTAGTGTAGTGAAGACAGGGGGCAAAGACAGCAACAGGATGAGGCTCACCAGCAGACCCCAGTAAATAAGAGCCATCTTGGTGACTCCATGAAGTCCAGCCAGAGTCTGAGTAGAGTCCCTGAGGTGTGCATTGAGTATCTGACTGCTATGCTGGAACAACAAGTCTGATCTGTAGCAGCCCCACCTCACAATCAGGACTTAAAGAAGACGCTGCTAATGTCTTGATGCTAGATACAGCAGGGCGCCTTCAGAGGTCAGGTGGAGTCCTCGCCTCGGTTAGAATCACCTACCAGTTCTGAAAACTTATATTTTCTATATTCTACTTTTCTAAATGTTCAATGTTTCAAATATTCCATTTTTATTATTGTCTGTTTATGCTGTTTAGCTGTGACAATGGACAAAACAGATTGTGACGCGTGCTGAACTAAAAGCAAGGCACAGTTTATTAAAGAGGTTGTACTGAAACACAGCAACACCAAGAACAGGGAACTACAATCAAGGGCTAAACTGAGTCAGAGTCAGTAAACAGTCAAGAGTCAAGCCAAGCAGACAATCAGACCAGGTAGAGCTATCAAAGGGGATAAACAGGAAGAGTAAACCCGAGAATCAAAATAGAGTCAAAGCCAGAGTAAGCTCAAACAGATGGAGAACGCTCAGTACGCTACAGAGCGGCAATACTTTCCACTGAGTCAGTGTGAGAGAGAAGCATTTAAACAAACAGACTAACTAACATCAGGTGATCAATCAGTATTCTGGAGACCAAGAGCGAGGCAACGGGGTGTGATTGGGCCAGGAAGGACACGTGACATCAGGTGGTGGGTTATCGGGAATGAAGTGCAGGAGATCAGAGGTAAGAGGAGAACCAGCAGGCATGTCAGAGAAACACAATCTTGTTCTGTTGACCACTGGTTGCTGTACATTCTGAATGATGAGTTCACTTTGACATTTTATTAAAAACATAATAATAATGAAAACTTGAGTTCTGCCAAAATACAAATAAGAAGGCTCAAACTTCAGCTGTATCAGAAAGAGTTGATGGTAATTGATCTTAGAAATTCGCTAGACAAACTACTACAACAGGGGTCCTGGTAGGCTGTTAGCGATAAGCTAGCAGCAATTAGCATGAACACTTTCTGATTAGGGTGGCATGGTGCTGCAGTGGGTAACGCTGTTGCTTCACCGCCAGAACGGCCTGGTTTCAATTCCCAGATGGGGCGTCCAGCTACTTCACTCTCCTGAGTTTGCATGTTTGGCCTATCCCTGAGTGGGCTTCCTCCTAAAGTCCCAAGACAGGCAGTCAGGTGAACGGGAGGTGCTTAATTGCCCCCGGGAGAGATTTCCCAGTGACTTCGTCAGCAGTTAGCCTGGCATAGAGCTGCTGCCTCTGTTTTCCACTTCCACCAGTCCACTGATTAGCCCCTCATATGCACAGACTGTGACAGAGTGATGTGATGGAAATCAAAACGGGGCTGGTTCAGTTTTCTTTCACTTTGTATTTGGTGTGCAACTTCGACCCTGCCATTAACACCATGCCTACTCAGTGTTCTAGCTTATTGAGCTAGAACACTGGGATTCTAATAGGTTGTTAGTGTTAATCTAGCAGTAATTAGCATCAACACTTTCTGATAAGAGTGGCATGGTGGCATAGTGGTTGCCTCACTGCAAGAAGGGCCTGGGTTTGATTCCCAGCTGTGTCCAGGTACCTTACTGTGTGGAGTTGTCCCTGTGCTGCCATTAGTTTCCTCCCAAAGAAACGAATGGTTGGTGTGGCTCACTAGATTACACCACCACCCACCAGGGAGCTACCTAGCTTTGATTCCCGATCTGGGTGACTATGCTGTGCTACGCCAGTAAGAGTCCTTGGGCAAGACTCCTAACACTACACTGGCTTCCCTGTAACATGAATACCCCTGTAAGTCGTTCTGGATGCGAGTGTCAGCTAAATGCCGTAAATGAAACATGCAGTCAGGTAATTAGGAGAAGCTACGTTGCCCCCTAGGTGTGAGTGTGTTTTGTCTGTCTGTCTTTTAATGGAAGTTTTTACAGATGTAGTAGAAGTAGTGAGGCTGGTATAGAGCTGCTGCCTCGGTTTTCCCCTTCTACCAGCCCACTGATTAGCCCCTCGTATGCACAGTCAGTGACATGTCTAGCACTTCCTAGAGTGGCATGATGGAAATCAAGACAGGGCTGGTTGACTTTTCTGTCACTTTATATTCAGGAAGATAATCTAATTCATGTATTCGCCAACTTCTCACTCTGCATTTCAAGAATGAACCCTTTTATTTCTATCCTGCTCTTAATCAACAGCTCTACTGGCACATCAACGCCTCTACTTCCTCAGGCGGTTGAGGCGAGCTGGGCTCGGGTGCTCGGTCCTTACCTCCTTCTACAGATGTGTGGTGGAGAGTGTCCTATGCTCCAGCATCAGCTGCTCTGCTGAAGACAGGAAAGCTCTGCAGAGGGTGGTGAAGGCTGCACAGAGGTCTGTCGGAGTCAGCCTCCCCACCACCACGGACATCTACACCTCCAGATGCAGGAGGAGGGCTACCTGCATCATGAAGGACCCCACTCACCCAGCACACTCACTTTTGGTCCCGCTCCCCTCAGGCAGGAAGCTGCGGAGCATTAAGTGTAAGACGAACAGACTGAGGAACAGCTTCATTCCAGAAACTGTAAGATCTCTAAGCGCCAATTAGTCATAACCACTGCACTGACACTTTGAGGACACTCAGTCACTTTAAATACACTGCTACCTTTTCAATTTCCTGCTGCTTTTTCTCTCTCTATATATTTTTAATATATTTTTATATATTTATGTATATTTTATTTATTGAAGTACTGCTGTCTGGGTGTAACTGGGTCCTTGAATACTACAATTTCGTTCCACATGTACCACATGTGATGCAAATGACAATAAAGTCTCCTTGAGTTCTTGAATAATGAAACAAGAGTTTAAATACAAGCATGGTTCTACTGAACTTCTCTTTTCATTTGAATTTTACAGGCATCTTTACTCCCAAACAGTCATTAGTCTTCTCTGAAAGGCCAATCAGGCCCTTAGGGCTCCCCTCTGGCTCTTTGCGTTTCAGGTTGTTTTGCACTCTTTCCTTAAAACATGGCAATTGATTCATTACCAAATTAACATTAGTGCTTCAACAACTCAATTAAGTGTGTTAGTTCTTTCCCTGGCTGGTATTTCATGAGCTATATGTTGAATTTCTAGTCAGAGTAAGTTGCTAGTCCCAATTCCAGGTGCATTTCAAATAGAAGGAATCGACCGACAGGAATGAAACTTGGTGGGTGGGTTTGACATCATGACACATTCTAGATCTAGTAATGATTCTAGTTTTAAGCACAGCCGTGCGTGTGACGTAAGCAAGGATGGGTCTTATTGTTGTACCTAACTGACCCAATCGTGACGATTGCAGACACCCAGCGAGCAGCGATACCCTCAATGAGTCATCCTGTTAGTGGCAGCACCATTAGCAGACAGCTGCACAACGCAGGACTTAACACCACATCAACATCGCCAGAGATGCGTTGTGCTAGACTGTCATGGGGTGACTCAGAAGGCCTGGTGTCACTCCATCGTCATCACTACCACAAAATCTGTGGGAACTGTGTGAGAATATTTAAGAGGCATGGGATGGATTATTAGAGGACACCATTAGCAACCACACAACCACACTCAGCAACACATGGCGGCCCGACGCCATACTGAGAGACAGACTTCTGTATGTGTAGCTCAATAAATATTGATCATATCAGTCTAAATGTATCATCATTTATTCTTCCTGGTAACCTTTATCTTCCTTCCCAACAGCACTGCAACCCCACACCTTCTGGGTGCAGCTATACTTTAGGTGATGACACTAGGGTCAAAAGTCGGCATCTATTAGTCAGTTCTGATTCAGATTCTAATGGTTTTGCATTAAATGCATGCTAAATAAATAAAAAAGAAGCTAGTGGACGTATTATTGTGCTTTATCTTAAAGCATTATGGTTCATATGATAATCTCATATAGATCTTCCATAAAGCGAATGGAATGTACATGACTTTATGAGCTTTATTACTAAAGTCAGATACAGTGTCGAGCCAAAATGTATGAAGCCTATGGAATGATCTGCAGTCATGTCTAGAACTGCCTCACAGTGTGATCTGGTCTTCATCCTAGTTACTATAAAAAACAAACACAATCTGTCGACTAGGGCTGTACCCGAATTTTGTCAGTCGAATCGGATTCGCTCGTCCTGGCCGACGATTCGACTATTCGTTCGTGTATATTATCTAGTAATCAGTAAATCTGTTTGCACACGGTTCAGATCTGATCCTCCTCATTTAGAAAGTCAGCAGAGTCACAGGAGCATATTTCTGAACTAAAAGAGGCGGGGCTTATGATGATCGATCTGAACTGGAGCCTTTAGTTACAGGATACAGCGCCGGGCAGCAGCGCGTATTTATGCTAAACATTAGCGCTTATAGCTTATAGTCTTTTTAATTCCACTTCTAACAGCTTCTTCAGTAGGAGGACCCTTCGCCTTTCATCTCTCATAAATAATGACCTGATAAATAAAACCAGATTAGTCCATATTTAAATTATTTTAGATGAAAGAAGAATGGTAGAGCTGAAACCGTTTATTATATCACCCGCGCTGAAATAATTACTTCTCGTTTATCAGCAGGCGTATTAAGTGACTGTACTTATCTTTAAATAAAGATAATCTCAGCTGTAGACGAATAAATAAACATATCTGTAATTTAGGGTCTAAAATAATGGAGTTAAAATAAAACAAACGTCTCCGGTCCGTTTATCCTTCACCGCAAACAGCCGTTACGGCTAAACCGAAAGTCAGCTCCCTCGTTTGAAGCAGTGTTGGACGTCTGACTGAATGACGAGCAGAATTGGGTTTAATTTGTTCAGATTCTCTTCTTCGAAACCTCCTCCAGACTTTTTCTGAGACATCGCTCCACCTGTGTTTCTCAGCTTCACGGCTTCCTTAGCGGTGAACCGCCAGCACATGCCGTCACGTGGATTTAATTTTTTAGCAAGGATATGTCACAGCCCAGCTAGAACCTACATATATATTTATTATTCCCTTTAATAATTATTAACATGTCTTTTTACATTCTTTAAGTTCTTGTGCATTTTTGTAAGCTTTAGTCTGTTTTACAGGGAAAAAAAATGTCACTGTTGTTGGTCGACTTATAGGGTCTCAGTCGACTTAAATGGTCGCCGACTGACAATTCGATTCGTCGACTTCTAGAGGGCAGCCCTACTGTCGACACTGATAACACAAAAACATCACGCTTTGTAATTTTCCATATGAATTATTTCATTCCAGCATTTATAGTGTTAGTGTAGGGATAATGTGTAAACCCTGAGGCTAATGACTAAGAGCTAACTGGAGCCCAGTTGATCAACTGAGGTTGAAGTGTGGGTTAGAGCTACTTAGACTTACAGTA
This sequence comes from Prochilodus magdalenae, assembly GCA_024036415.1. Taxonomy (NCBI): domain Eukaryota; kingdom Metazoa; phylum Chordata; class Actinopteri; order Characiformes; family Prochilodontidae; genus Prochilodus; species Prochilodus magdalenae. The sequence continues at coordinate 140,037 of JAMWET010001728.1, read as the reverse complement.
CAAGAACCATTCGAGCATTTTAACCATGCCATTCCCAAGAAGCATCTGCTGACATGAAGCATGCCCCACAAGAAGAGATCTCAGAAGACCTACGATCAATAACTCTCAATTTGCATAGAGCTTTTAAGTTTTATAAAGAGCACTCCAAGGGCCTGACCAAGAATGCTCAATGAAGTAGAAAGGAACCCTAGAGTAACGTTTAAAGGCTTGAAGGAGTCATTGGAGCTGGTTAATATCTCCGTTTATAAGCCCACCCTATGGAATGGATCTCTGAATAGGCCTGGTGTCAATGGCAGGGCATCACAGAAGAAGTGGCTGCCATTGCTGCACACTCCCATGCCAGTAAGCACCATGGCATTCCAAACAGCTACTGGGAGTTTTTATGGACCAAAGGAAATCATAACTGCTGTGCCAGATGTTACAGCGGTATAAACAGATGCCCCGTTTACCGGCTACATCTGTGAGTCACACAGGTTTGGGAATGCAAATGGAGGACCACCCCCCCCCTGTTTTTTTTCTAGGGGCCATCAGTGTGAGTCTGTTGGTTTGGAATCTTCGCCTGTTTAAGACTTTCCATGTTAGGTTTGGAGCTGTGTGTAGTACGTTCAGTCTTACAGACCTAATGAGGTAGGCTGGAGGGGCAAGTCATCTTGTAAGCCCTAGCATTGGGACCACCGGCCAAAGAAGAACCATTTTAGGTCCCTAAAGAACCTTTTAGTGTAAGGTTCTTAAACCAAAGTTTACAGAACCTCCATATTGTGTAAAGGTTCTAAGAACAAATCAACATACCAGCCAAGAACCTTTACGTTATGTGAAGGCTTGTTAAACATATTGTAGCATTCTGCTACTGGCTAGAGCGAAACCGTGGACATGCAGGAGGCACAGCCAGGCACACAGCCTTTTGGGAAATGGGCTGCAGCTGCAACCATGCCAATAGTTGGGATAGGTAGCCTAAAGCTATATACTGTATATATGCGCTTATTGGACTGTGTTGGCATAAGCTGTTGGCTTGTTTTCTGGGGTAGTGCTGCACTTTTACTGCCCGCTGTTGGAGGGGGACCACATTCAGTAGCACTGTGCGGTAGTGCTGGGTTAAATAAAAGTACTTTCATTCGAAGCATTATTTGTCCCGCATCGTTTCTAATTCAGTCCCAGGCTGAATTTATTGGCAAACCAACAAAGAGGACGGATCCCAGCTGAGGACTGGAGGAGAGGAGCAGTGTAACAAAGACAGGAGGTGAGGACAGCAATGTGATGAGGCTTAAGAGTGGTGCCCAGACAGTAAGAGCCATCTTGGCAACCAGATGAAGTCCAGCCAGAGTCTGAATAGAGTCCCTGAGGTACACCATGAGCATCTGAGTACTATGCTGGAACAACATAACCTGGCACAGCAAATGCTATATAGCTAAAGCCAGTAGCAGCAGCAGGTTTAAAGGCTGTGCTTTGGCCATATGTTATGTCCATGTTTGTAGACAATACGAACACCATAGCCTGTTAGAGATTGCCAAACAACTCCTGGAGCAAGATATGCAGCTAGCGCTATGCTAATTGGTAGTATAGAAACCTTTATACACATTAGCCTCATACTGCCAGTAAAAACTAAACTACTTTCTTTCTCTCTTTCCTTCCTCTTCTTTTATAAGCACTGGAATGACATTTCTCCAGAGCGACCACACCAGAACCCCCAGACCAGCTAGAAGCACCTGAGCATTAGCTCCACTGTGGGTCTCCTGCCCTGTTTCTGCAGTTCATCTCCCGGCATGACCACAGCCTCTACAATGACCAGCGTCTGGCTCTGATCATGAACTCTATCTATGGGTCGGCTCCACCTGTGCAGTTACTCCATCCTGGACTAATCAGACTGGATGTTATAAAGCTCCTTCTCCTGTTAGAAGAGGTTGGGTTCCGCGCTTGAGCCTGGTTACTCTTGAGGTTTCTTCCTTACTCAAGGGAGTTTTTCCTCGCCACTGTTGCCTCTGGCTTGCTCAAGGGGGGCTTGGACCCGGTGCCCCCCCTCCCATCTCTAAGTCAGTGTTTTTCTTTTTATAACAAACTGATTTTGCATAGAGACAACATTGGTTGTAAAAAGCGCTATACAATTAAATATTGATTGGTTGATTGATTGATTGACTGATTGAAAAGGAAACTTCAGACACCAACCTTGTCTTGGCTGATTGGCTACATGGGGTAAAGAAAAGAATATGTGAAAATAAAAAGTCAGTAAATTTGCTTTTTTGACCACACAAGTTATTTTTCTCTGTGGTAGGATGAAGCAAATATCTGATGTAAGAAAGTCATTTCCTCAGGTGTGCTTTAGAGTGGAGAAAACTCATAAGTTTCTCATCGCTTTACAGATGCTTTTATGACACATGTGACAAATACTCTCCCTCTAGTTCCATTTACTTCCCCCTGTGGTCAATTCCGGAAAGCTGATCCAGTGCATCTCTTTCAGAGAAAGCCAAGGTTTGGTAGAGATTGTTGTGGGAATGGTGAAAAGAGGGATTTAAGATGCATTAAGCCAACCGTTGCTCGGTGCTGAGATTGCTTTAATCTGTTTTGTAGGCTGGGGAGAACGACTCAATAAGGTTTGCCCAATGCCGCTCGGCCCAAGTGAGATGGAAACATTCATAGCCAATTAAAATAGATGTTCTGTGCTGGCTGCTTCATAACTAAAAGTATTGACTCATATTGGCTCTGTAGAGCCACGAAACTTGCGCTTCTGAGTCTGCATCAGTCAGACATGGAGCACTCGGGTGGCATGATGCAAAAATAACATGCGGTCTAATTTCCAGCATTAGTTTCAATTATAAAGATCATATGCTGGGCAGTGTACCATTCACTCTCAGGAGGGGATTAGTCTGTTACGCTGGTGGGCTGGTTTTGGAGACCGGAGGAACAGAAGGTTTTGCAAGACTTGCAACTGCTGAATCATACATATTGACATTTACTTAGTTCCCTGGCTCTAATCTCAGCAGTAGCTTTGAGCTAACTGTGGCTTAACTTTAGAAAGTCCTGTTCATGGCCTTTTGTGAACCGGCCTTTGACGTAAACTACAAAAAAGCATATGGCTTAATTGATGGGTTGCTAGATGGATGCTTATTGCAAATTCCACTGCAGCATCTCAAAATGGTACTCAGTAGTTTGTATGGCCTCCACATGCTCCTAATGAGCCGACGGATGGTGTCCTGGAGAATTTCCTCCCAGATCTGGACCAGGGCATCACTGAGCTCCTGGACAGTCTGAAGTGCAACCTGGTGGCGTCGGATGGACCGGAACATAATGTCCCAGAGGTGTTCTATTGGGTTTAGGTCAGGAGAGCCGGTGGGCCAGTCAATGGTATCAATTCCTTCATTCTCCAAGAACTGCCTGCATACTCCCGCCACATGAGGCTGGGCATTGCTGTGCACCAGGAGGAACCCAGGACCCACTGCACCAGCGTAGGATTTGACAACGGGTCCAAGGATTTCATCCTTATACCTAATAGCAGTCAGGGTGCCATTGTCTAGCCTGTAGAGGTCTGTGCGTCCTTCCAGGGATATGCCTCCCCAGACCATCACTGACCCACCACCAAACCAGTCATGCTGAATGATGTTGCAGGCGGCATAACATTCTCCACGGCGTCTCCAGAGCCTGTCACGTCTGTCACATGTGCTCAGGTAAAACCTGCTCTCATCTGTGAAAAGCACAAGGCGCCTGTGGCGGATCGGCCAATTCTGGTGTTCTGTGGCAAATGCCAATCGAGCTCTACGGTGCTGGCCAGTCGGGCCCTCAGGCCACCCTCATGAGGCCTGGTTCGGATGGTTTGGTCAGACACATTCACAGCAGTAGGGCTCTGGTAGTGCTCATCTTGTTCCTCCTAGCACAAAGGAGCAGATACTTGTCCAGCTCTCCTAGAGGAACTGTCTGTCTCCTGGAATCTCCACCGTACTCTTAAGACTGTGCTGGGAGACACAGCAAACCTTTGTGGCAATGGCACATACTGATGTGCCATCCTTCAGTAGTTGGACTACCTGTGCAAGCTCTGTAGGGTCCAGGTACCGCACCATGGTACTAGTAGTGACGCTGACCCAAGTCAACTGCAGAACTAGTAAAAAATCAGTGGGAAAAGATGAGGGGGGACAAAATGTCAATGACCTCGTCCTTTTAAACCATTCCTGTTTTGGGGAGTGTCCCATTGTTGCTCCTCTACTGCACCTGTTGTGCATTTCATTAACACCAAACAGCTGAAACTGATTAACGGCCCTCCCTACTACTAAACTGACCAGATCAATATACCTGAAGTTGAACTGAGTTGATGCTATACTCTGATTAAAAAGTGTTCCCTTTATTTTTTCAACAGTGTATATATGTATATGTGCATTTACCTGGACCTGGATCATGTTAGTAGTGATTGTGCAATTTATATAACAACAATATTGTGGACTGGGCAACATAACATAAGCCAGATAAGTGCACTCACAACATAATTATGCATGACTCACTGTGCTAAATAGCCAGTTTGGCTGTTTAAATAGCAAACAATGTTACGTTGGCTAATTTAAAGTACTGGAAATGTTCTTGTGGGCTTTGTGTGTTGATTTGACCCGCACAGTGTGAGCTTTGGATTTTTAAAAAATATATATAAATTGGCTTATAGTAATCTGTCAAACAAAAGGCCATTGGTCAGTGTCACTGTCAGGAACTCTGTAACTATACTGACCATACAAGTTTCCATCTGAAGTTTCTTTAGGTTCCCACTGGAACTAGGTACGAGGCTAATGTAGCCAACAGTAATGGAAAACTTTTAGCCACATTACCATTGTACAAACTCTTTCTCATCCATGGAGGAAGCGAGCAATAAGTTGCGGAGGTTTTGAGGAACATAATGATGTAACTTCATGCAACAAAAAGAAGTCCTGTAGGGATAAAACAATCATTGAAAGACATGCTCTACCAAACGGTCTATTTGTCTGAGTAGCCAATGTAAAAATAGTACCATTGTAAAATTGGTAACTAGCTGTGTTATTATTGTACAAATAATTACAAAATGCAAAAATG